>JAVQJG010117248.1:0-30756 GCA_036024015.1 Craterocephalus amniculus
AACAACCAATTCCCCCCGGGGGTCTGGACCTGGTGGTGGAGGAAAGGCTGCAAGAAAAAAGAAGATATGCCAGCTGGTGGACCCTGGGGTGGAGGGGGGCTGCAATTTCGATCTGAAAGAAAGACGGCAGCAGAGAGAGGATATTTAAATCCCTCGCTAGAATGGGATTGGCTGAGAAACAACTGCTGATTGGAAACACCTGGAGGATTTAGAAGAGGAGGTAAGGAAGGAGTGTGCAAGGGAGAGAGAGAAGGGGAGAGAGGAGGTGATAGCACCGAGGGTGAATGTCTAACATTGCAGGTCTTCCTGTCTGAACTTTCGCTATAGCTTCATTTTAAGCAAACATTTGAAGGTTGAAACATCAATGCTTCTCATCATGATTCATCTGCTTCTGTCCCAGATTTTCCTCCTCTCCTCAGTCAATCTAAACTCTGCATCAGCTGTGAAGATATGTTTGCGGTATTTTCAGGATAGCAGGTTTTCAGCAGGCGCCCATATAAGTGCATCTAAAAGTAAGGAAACACATCGTCTAATTGTGGAACAGGACAACCTGGAGCACAACATAGATTGAAAGTTAGCGAAATAACGTGCATAAAACTGGTTTTTCCATTGTAGAGCAGAGGTCAGACCGGCTTTTGGAGAGCGTGCTGTTCATTAGACACAGAGTGAGGTGGTAGGAGGGGCGTTAAAAGGCCGGCTGACATTTCATTTAGTTCTGGTCTCTTATCAGCTCCCAGTTTCAGAAGCAAACATGAAGACGCTGCCTTCAGCTTCTATGTTCCACGTGTCTGGAACAAACTGTCCGAAAGTCTCAAATTAGTTTATTTAAATCCAGGTTAAAGACCCTCCTGTTCTAAACTTGATCATGCTTTTAATCTGCTTTCTTAATCTTGATTTTTTTACTTCTCTTTTCATCTAATTCCTTTTGAAAGCTTGCTCTGTTCTAATGTACTTTTCTGTCATGTAAAACAACTTGTTTTGTCCAGTATAAAAATTTGCCTTGCCTTATTTAGAAGAACAAAACATAGGGCTCAATTCAGAGATTAAAAAATATTTTTTTCTGTCTTATTTTGTTTATTTCTGTCATACACATTTACGTGGACATTTTTCTGAGCTAACAGATGGGAACTAGTCCAAGATAATCAATAGCTTAATCAATGTCCCAATTTCTCACATGTCTGTGTTGCTTTAACTGACATCTCCAATAAGTGCAACATTCATTGTTACTGTAGGAGGGATTATTAGAGGAGTGTACATTGCAAAAAATAAAAATCTGTCACTAATGCTGCCTTGTATGGGAAAGATGATCCTTTCCACCTGTAAAGTGGAAATTACCAGTGCATTGGGTTCAAGTGCTTTTCATGTTGTAGTCAAGAGAAACATGGTGGAAAATAAGCAAACAATAATAAATTTTTTAGAATGACGTAAGTTTAAACTGACATACTATATAAAAGAATTTATGCAACAACATTAAGCAGGCTACAAACAGCAGCAGAGAATTTAGAGAGATTTTTCCAATTTTACAGTGGAAATTACAACTTGGGTGGGTGTTAATGTGCATTTTTGTTGTCGGTTTTTGGTATTTACTATAAACATGATAGTCCATGATGCAGCATTAAACCAGGGGCTCTCAAACTTTTTGAGGCCAGGAACCTCTTATAGGGGAGAAAATTTCCAAAGAACCCCCATCACAACCCGGACAACAGTCAAAACATATTTACTAACATTTGAATCACTTGTAATAAATGAAAATTTGACCTCACTTCATTTGCCATTTTCATCCAGGCAGCCATGTCCATGTGGGGCTGCAAGGGTTAAATATGGACTGAGTGGGGGCTGAGTGGGCAAGGACTAAAAGAATAAGTTAGTTTTTTTCAACCTCTTTCAACCTATTTTCTAGCATGAAATAGGATAATTTACTCACCCAGACAGTTTTGGTGTAACTCATACTCCTTCAGGAGATATTTAGATCCACTCACGATCAGTGTACATCAGATATAATGGGAGTGAGCGGGGCCCGCTCACGCAGCCTCTAAATAAGGCAATTTCTGCCATAAAACTCCTTCATTTCACCAATGTGACCTGTTTTACTATAAATATAATTTCATACAGTGCACTAACATTACATTATCTATCAAGACATTATAAAGATTATTTAGAGCGACCTGGGCTGAAAGTTATAACTGGGGCGTATGGCGCATTTAGAGGAGGATGGGGCCGGGAGGACATGATGTTTCAAAATAAAAGTCGATATGCAGTGTTTTATTGTTCAAATCGACCAGATCCACTCTGTTTTTCATCGTCTGACTTCCTGCCTGAACGATCCCATCGGCTCTAGATTGACGAGGAATCCAAGCGGCGAGCCTGTCCGGCCTCCTCTTTGTGCTGAGTGATATTTTTTAACATTGAAAAAACAGAACTGCACTGAAAGAAAAAAATTCTTGTTTTTTTTTTTTGTTTGTTTTCGCTAAGAACAATTGTAGTAGTAAAAAAAAAACAGGGAAAGAACTAGAAAAGGTGGGGAGACATGAAAAAGTATAGGTATCGGCGATACTGGTCCTGTATTCACTTCGGATATCGGATTGATGCCAAAATTCCTGGTATCGTACACCTCTATCATAAGGGGTGCAGGTGCCAAGTTGGGCCCCAGTTTAAATCCAGTCAGAGCCAACTTGAAAGCCATACAGGCAAATCCACCTGGGTCCATCATCTGCAGCCTAAATTCAACCCTAATGGCCCCCACATGGCTCAGAGTGAACTCTGAGTACACCGATGCCTGGATTTACCATGGCAACGTCATTTCACCTGATTGGACTTTGTGATGCTTTGCTTTATTAATTAAGATAAAAGCACACTGAACTCTCAGCTTGTTAGTAGCTAGCAGAACAGTATTTTAGCAGCGGGTGTGTGGATTTGTTCTTGTAAAAATTTTACATATTCAAAGACTAAGTAATCTTTGATGCAGTCTTTTCTTTTACTTCTTCACACTCTGACACAGGTGAGATGCCTAAATCCGCCTCGAAACAAAACCGTGCGCACATATTCTGTTTCATGCCGATGTACGTCATATTTCTGAAGCTAACGATGCCCTTACTTCTGTTTCCCTCAGAGAGGAAAGCTCAGAGATGTCAAAAAGTCCCAAATCTTTGAAGTCACATCCTTTAAGATTTACACGAGGCATCAGCGCCTGCACTGAACTGAGGACAGGAGGCAAATATTTGGTCCGAAAGCCTCAAACAAACATGACTCACTGCAGAAAGAAAGCTTGAAGCAAAAACAGCAATGACCTATTTATCAAAGATAACTGCAGAAGTAGTGTGACCCTGTAACAAATCACTCTTCGTAGCACACATTTCACCTTTTCCTCTCATATTTTTTTCTTCTCTTCCCCCGGCTGTCAGAAAAGCTGCTCTTAGTGCTCGTCTTCTCTAAAAGGTTATACAGCCCTTTCAACTCTCCCCTGGGGTCACAAGAGCAAACCTTATCCCTGTAAATTAATGATCTTACTAAGAGTTTGTGCTCATGTCATGTTGATTACTCTTAGAAAAGGCACATTTACAACCGACTCAACAGATTGCACAGATAAGAAAGTCCGCGGAAAAGGGAGAACATTGCGTTTGTTTATGATGTGCACTGACTCGCTCATACAACTTCCCCGTTAAGGCTCTTCGGTTCCCGGCACTAAAGTGTGCTCATTGGCATCTTCGCTCCCTCAGACAGAGGTGTGTGAGGATTTTCGTTTTCTATCTTGGTGATGACAGACAATGTGCCATACTGTCTCTTCTTCTTCACTTTCCCCGAGGAGCTTATACACAAAATACAGCCCATCCAGAAACAAGGTTTCACGGTCATGAGTATTCACATGAGCACACCAGTTCAAACCACATTTTATGTGTGTGTATGAAACAGGGGGATCGAATATTATTGCATTTAAAACAGTTTAAATAGCTCTTTTAAATAGTATCTTTTTTTTTGCATGAAAAAAATGTACTACCCTTTTTTTTTTAAACTGCTAATCAGAAATGTTGCAGGGGGAAAGTGAGAAGTTATACGATTAATAAAAATGTGAGATTTTTCAAATCACAGCATACCTGAAAGATTTATTTTTAATTTGTGGCCATTTACCAGTACAAATGGCTTTGATGGCTTTGATTTGGCACTAAGTGAAAGCTGTTTTTTTAAGTTGAGTAAGACGCACAGTCTTCCCAAAGTTTTCTCCTGCCAATTCAAACTGCAATGGCCTGAATGAAACATCTAAATGGAACACTGGGAGAGATGGAAATTCAACTACTTTAGTGCTCATGAACAAAATTTATCTAAAAAGGTCATTTAGGGCGTAGTATTACCTGTTTTTATACATGTTATACATGTTTCTTTGGGTGAGCATTTTAGTCCAAACAGACTTTGTATATTTATCGTCTGTTATTGATATGTTTTTATTGATGTGATGCGCTGTGTAACTCTGTGTCTGTGAAAAGCAGGATATAAATAAAGCTTACTTACTTACTTATTTAAATGCTTACATTGATCAGATACAGCAGTATGTGAGACTTATTTTTTTATTACAAGAATCGACATGGGATGGACTTACTGGCTGGACAGAGCTCAGAGAAGTGAAAGGATGCAAGAGACATGCTGAGTTAGGGCTGCTATATTTACTGACCGCTAGAGGTGCTCATGCACCATTTTTGTCAATGGGCCACATGTACCGCATTTACATGCACATCGGCCACATATATTGCATCTAACGGCAACAAGTCTTTTCCCCTTTAGTTTCTACAGTAAACGTCAAATTATCAGTCCTTCTACCTCATTTCCAAAGTGTTCAGTTGGTGCGGACTTAAGGCGACTTTACAAACTCTGACTCAGTGCTGCCGCAACAGGCGGTGTGTGTAACTGCAGCCACCAGCCAAGTCGGCACGGTAGTGCGCACAAACACTTTTATTTTATTGAAGCCTTCGGTTATATATTTCTTTAAGACTCACGAGATGCCACTGATAAAGTCTTCTTTTTTTTCGCGGTGGCACTTTTTTTATGGGTTTAGAGTGGATGCAGGTGGTTCGCTGGCTGCAGAAGCATCCATATCCCTTTAGTCGTTGAATCCGAGTCCACGGCGGCCATGTTCTTCCTGTTCAAGAGCTGTCAGCAACTCACATACAGCGTCAATTTAGTCACATTCCCATGACTGCACAGGAAATTCGGACGCCGAACTGCAGCGCATTATGTAGAGCACAGTCTGTTATATAAAATTAGCTTTAGCATGTTTAGTTAAGCATCATTGGCAAATGATGCTTTGAATTTGTTGTGTTTTTACCAGTGATAGTTGCTCCACACGGTTTTTCCAGGCATTGACATTAGTTGTACCGGTTTCTCAGGAAAAGATGAAATGCGTGTGGCTTTCTCCTTTCTACACGTCTGATAAACCTGATTGGGTCTCTTCCCAATTCATCCTACTTTTATATATCATCATAGTATGGTCCTCATTAGCTTTTATTTAGTTTTCTCATTTTTGGCAAAATCAAAATCTTTGGCAAAAACCTATGATGAACAAAAACAATATATATTCATTCAGCTTGAGAACATATGGGAGATGTGTAGGCAACTTTAGTTTTGCTTTGCAGGAGAGACCTGTCAAAAAAGATTTAAAAGTATGTGGACCACTGAGTTTTGGAAAAGATAGATCTGTTGGTTTGGGGTAGAGATGCAAAATGAGGTTACAGTGATGTGAGGTCAGACTGAGGTGATGCTCAGTTGGTTTATGTCCCATGTCATCGTGGAGCTGAGGCGAGGCATGCAGGCAGCCTGAAGTTCAGCTGTTCCACCATCTGCAGCTTGAACATGGAAGCAGGCAGTTGTAGCTCTGTAGGCTGAATTGTTAGCATCCTTAAAAGCATTTGTATGTTAAATAACACTAAAATAACGTGCATTCTCGAATTATTCAGGCCAAAAATGGACTTCAAATGCACACAAACATTTTAGTCTCACTAAGAAAGGTTCAAAATCACAACTTTTAAAATTCAAATGATAATGAGGAGTGGGAGGAAAGGAGGGCTCACCTTTCTGGTTCTAATGTGTAAAGCTGAATCTGTTAAAAAGCTACTCTCATTCAGACATTTTTCTGTTTATTTCATCAGATGGCTAAATACATCTAAAACCTGTGACTACACCAGCAACTAAACTCACAGTCGCATCTTCAGAACTCTGCTCTAATTAAATCCTGGTTTTATAAACGCAGCATCACCGTCAAGTAACTTAAAGAAAACGTCCATGCAGTGAATTAATCTCTACTTACTTAGAAAGTCTGGATGATTTGTTGTTCTACAGCATTCCTGTATCTTACATACTAAAGTGAATAGCTCAAGTTGTTTATCTATGGGAAAATGATGCAACTCGACTGTCCGTGTTATCGTACTGACAACAGCTTCTTAAACACTTTGCTGCAGCAGAAATTTCTTGGTTTGCAGGAAATCTGGCTGCTGAGTTGTAACCGTTCAGGCTTTGGATGTCCCAGCAGCCTGCGTGTTGTTCATCCAAATAAAAAAAATGCTTAATTCTTTTTCTTTTAAAGAAATAATCTCAGATCAGCAGCCTTGCCTCTCTGTCCCCACTGTGTGTGTGGCTCAAACTGCTCTCTGGACTGAAAAACAGTCTGCCTCATGGAGCCAGCGGCTGCATTTAAGGTCACCTGCCTCCTGTAGGTTTGATGTAGTTTCCCAGGCTTTGGCTCCCTCTTTAACTTCCTCCTCTTATTAAAACCAGGCTGCCTCAACAAGCAGCTCTTTTCTGACAGACCTCTGTGTGGTTCCAGGCACTGAGGAGGATGTTTTTGGCGCTTCTTTTGCTCCGCTCGTCTCCAAACTGAAAAGATTAGCATTTTCTCTTTGGTTTTCGGTGCGGATTTGTCTGGCGACTGGCCTGACGTGGAGGTGACCCATTTTACAGACGTCTACAGATTCAACACTGTCACAATCGAGGTGCTATGTGATGGTTTAGGTGCCCGACCACCTTTATAAAGTGACAAAAAGTAAACATTTTACCAGCTAATCAGCTTAAACTGCAGCACACCGATTACAGTGAGAGCGTGTGCAGCGATGAAGCTCACAGCCGTGCTCGTGTACGTTACAGTAAAGACTAACTGAACATTTCTCCACCCCTCTGGCTTCAACATAATTTCCTATTCATACCACCAGAACATCATGACGTCCTTCTATCTCTCTCTCTCTCTGTTCATGACTCTCGCTCCGCAGGCCTCTTTCATGTCTGTGTGTATTTAAAGGTTTCTGCGTATCCGACATACTCTTATTTCCATCTTTCCGAGCCGTAGCAGACTGACAGTAACAGACATTGATGAGATCTGTGATGCCATGCTTTCTGCATCACGACACTTGCTGCAAATGTATGCATGCGCGCACACAACCATGCACGGACTTGATCTGTGCACGGAAAATCTGATTGGCGAGCACATCGATATGCTTTACAGTTTTGTTCACTCAAAAGTCCTGTCAATTTAACACACGCAAACAGACACCAGCATAAACAACAGAAACACGCACAATTCTGGTGACATGACAACGCTGAATAAGGCAGATTTGCTGCTCTTCCAAATGACCTCATGTACATGCCGTTTGGGTATGTGTGTCCCTGTGAACATCCACATGTGTGGCACATGTGTTTGTCCATCCCTGGGGCGCACATCAAGTGCACTGGCTGCATCAGTGGACTTCATTAACGGTAAAAGCCTGGCATTTCCTCTCTTACTCCTGGTTTGTTCCATTGTTCATTAGCCTCAGTCCCATCAGGGATGGCACCACCGTCTCTTCCAAAGTCACAAGCCTCAAAGCAATAGGTTGATGCTTTCTAACTCACGTTAATCCACCGTTTTTTATGATGTTATTCAGCTCTGTCCTTCCCCTGACACAACCAGCAAGGACAAAGAACGAGTGATCAAACTCTTCTATCGTACCTCAGCACGTACTGTACCAGACAAGGGTTTGGGCAAACTTTCCAATTTAATGTAATGGGAAAAAAATGTGGTTTTTGGTAGTGACTGGTAGTGTCATAATAATGATTTATTTTATTCATAAAGGACTTTACTTTGATTAAACTGAACACTCGCACACTGAACACTTGCACAAAGCAAGGATCATTTTAGAATTACCATAGGTGAGTAACACTTGAACATGTAGGGAAAGATTGGGTCCAGGGTGGCAGAGTTCTGGAAACAAAAACAAACAGCCTTATCATCAGCTCTTCCTCCGTCACTGGCACTCAAAAGCAGCCCACCAGTTACTGAAGGCTTTCAGTTTGGCTAGTTGGTTAGGCCAGAAGGTTACCCAGCCCTGAACTGACTGATCAAACCCAACCAAACCCCTCCGTCCTAATGGATTAGACGAAGGTATTTCCAGTGTCAGTTAAATGATAAAATAGCTGTTGCTAGAATAAAATGCTGAAATGGTTTTTTTTTTTACACCTGATGAAGCATGAAATTCACTTTTTTTTTTACGTGAACTGGAGTTTCTGGATTCTGCTTCATGTCTCACCTTTGGGTAAAGAACCCCCCCGCCCTCATTTGTTCTGTTTGTGTTGCATAGTTAAACAATATGGGTATCTTTAGATCAGGGGTCTGCCATCTTTAAATTACAAACAGTCAATTGTGCCCCTGGACCAGATAAATGAAACTTGTTTAGAGTTGCATGACCTTTGGAAAAAAGACAACTTCTAATTTTTGATAAGTAGCAACAATGTAAAATTTGTCATTTTTTAAGAACCACAAATTAATTTTTCTAGTTTTAGGTTTTAAAATTAGCAAACTTAGCAAAATGAAGATTTTCGTCTACAGGATATAGTTGTTTGTTTATAATTTTTATTTTGTTAGAGGCAGTGTAGAAGGTCCAAAGAGCCACTTGTGGCTTCAGAACCGAAGGTTGCAGACCCCTGCTTTAGATAAGCTACCAGCTGGATAAGTGAGCAATTCACAGAGTTTAAACTTCACTCTGGCAAAACTTGAAACTGTCACAGAGGTTCCCCGCAAACACAGCTCAATGTGTTGGTTTGAAAAGTTGAGCTGGAGATTATTTGGTATTGGTTTTGAGAAGCTTCTGCACTGATTGCAGCCAGTTGAATGAAGCTGTTGATCTGAGTAACACTTTATCTTCATGAACTGGACTAAAAGAGTGAGATTACAAACTCAACTGGCCAAAAATAGCCTTATCTGAAGGGTGCGTCTAGAATAAGACAAAGAATTAGAAGTTCAGTCATCTGGGAAGTGATCATATTAACATGAGCACAGGTCTCTGGTCTGGATTCCCTCTGGGTGTCTCCCTGGGTGTTTTGTTTATGTCTCAAAGGGACTAGGACTTGTTAGAGAGATATTTTTTAACTAGCTTGGGAATGGCTCAGTGTTCCCCAGAAGGTGTTTTCTTCAGACTAACCTGCGATAATGAAACACAATCATTAAATGTTGTTCTAACAGACTGGTGAAAAGCTGGATCTCACAGCTGTGATAATGGTAATAAAGCTGCTACATGTGTGTACAGGTCACTGTGAGTACTTCACGGGTTACTCTGAGTGAAATCTGGAAGGAGATGTTCTGCAGCATATTTGCACATCAACGGTAAAATAGTCATGGCCCCAAACCAGCATCTTTTTTATTGAACAGTGATGTCAATCACATCAATAATTTTTGGTTACAGCTAAAAAAAGGACTTTAATTGTCTGTATGATACAAGTAGCCACTGCATCTCATACAAATACCGCATGCAACGCTATTTTTTTCTCTCTCTCACCAGAACAATACCAGCTGAATAACTCAGCTTACGGCCCGTTTGGACAAGGGATTCCACACCCGCACAGTAACCACAGCAGCCTGGGGCTGAACAAATACACCTCCCTCAAAGCTGTGGGTAAGTCACAGACCCACACTCATGAAATGATGCTGACTCCAGCTGACACAGTAACCTTTACAGAGAGGTAAGACGGCAGTACGGGAGCTGTAAGATGATGGCAAGGTCTTGGCCTCCAGGCAAACAGATCCTCAAGACAAGCTTGACAAACTATGTCTGTTTGATACTCTGCATAATGGTAATGGTAATGTTAATCATCACTAACTGAAGGTTAAAGGTGATCGGCTTTAACGCAATGTTGTATTTTATTGAAAGAAACTGAACAAAAGGTAAAGAAATGTTTAGGAAGAAAGGTGTTTTCTTCCTAAATGTATTGGAAAGTATGATCCAGTCGTGGTGAGGATTTATCAAAAGGAAAATGCAGACTGCTGACCATAGCCTCTCCAGGAAACTCAACAAAAACCAAAAGCTTTGCAAACAGCCGTTAACAGCTCAAGCATCAATCCCTTTCAAACTGTCGTCTTTCTACACAATCACACACACATACACACACAGACACACACATACACATACACTTCACACACACTCACACGCACACAAAGAAAAAACATGAACTAAAGCATTGCCTTCATCTTCCTGCTTATCACAGATCTCAAATTGATTCATGTTAACTTAAATCTTTTGTCATATCAGGACTACTGACAACATATTTTAGTAGCGTCTTCAGTCTCAGTCAGATTTAGTAATTATATGACAGTTGCATGTAGTATGTTAACCAAAATTTATGGTGAGAGGGCTTTTAGCCACTATGGTCGACGCTTATGTAACCTTTGATTTGACTCGGATTGGAAATCAGATCTTGGAATTAGAGTTCAAGCTAGTGAGTCTACCCCGACTATCTGAGTCAGATATCTGACTTCAACAGGCGTTCTTGTTGTATTTCCGACTGTGAGCTAAGAAAATCCAACTTCCAACAAATCTAATACACCATTATGAAACAGTTCTTCTTGTTCTTGCTATTTCTTGGTGGTCTGCAAACAGAAATTGGTGCATTACTACCAACAAGTGGTCTGGAGTGTGGACCAGAATGTTTCAGAGAGCCAAAGCCAGGTCATGTCGCCACGACCCCACATGGATGAAATTCCCATAAGAATTCCTCATCACGCACCATTGTTACTGTCATCCTGTTCAGTTTCAGAAAGGAATTTGGATCTAAAAATCAAACCCAGAAATAAATTCCAACTTTGACGATCCAGTTCAATATGCTTCGGTTCATGTGAACTGGGTACAAAGGAATCAGTTAAAAAACTAACTATAGATAAATAAAAGAAGCAGCTCTTGATGGATTCAGTCTTTCTGACAAAAATGATGAAATCACACAAAGACAAGGTTACCAAATGTGCAGATGCCAGTGGCGATGACCTCAGTGTTTAGTTTATTTAGATCATTCTCTGACATTCATGCTTTCCTGCCCCAAACACACATTTACACAAAGGCACAATATAGACTATGGTCAACTCAACCTGACACAAATACTTTTCCTCCCATCATTTCCATGTACTCCTGATCTTTCTCTCATCCTTCTTAGCCTCTTACCGCCATCTGCCCCTCGATGTCTCAACAAAAGAAAGATGAAGCTACTGCTCACTCCCCATAAAGGCATATAAGGCAATAGAAAATATTGAAATCAGTCTCCTATGATCTTCATCAAACCCTCAACCTCTACCTGTTTTCTCCACGTTAATAAGCTGTTTAGAAAGGTTCAAAAACAATGTTCCTGGAAATATATAAAACTATAACAAAGAAACATTATTGGGTCATAAAAACTAAAGTTTGATCGGAAGTAGAGCAGTGTGACAACTTCTGTCAAAAGTTGCACAGTTTAAAAAATACCTAAAGGATTCAGGGGCAGCTGACGTTCACAGTTTGGAGCCGGAAGGCCTGAACCTAAATGCATCACAGATTAAGTCTGATTCAGACATCGGTGTTCTTCCAACAACAGTCTGCGTTCACACATCGATGTTCATCGTTCATTTCAGGCTGTTTCTACATGTGACTCAGTCCTGCATCAGACTGTGACGAATTGAACATGACTCCAAAGAATAAACAAGTTTAAAGAGGCCAAATAAAACAAGTTTTCGCTCCACTGGCCAAATTATCCAAGGAGAACACGACCAAATTCTGACTTGTCTTCACAGCTCTTGCCCTAAACTCTTCTTTACCAGGAAATTCAATTCAGCCACTTGCATTTGGAATCTCATCTTTCAGTCGATACATCTTGTGACCACAAGTGAGGGAAAGAGATAGACCAGTAAATAGTTTACCATTTGGTTGAAAAGAAATCCTTCTTCATCCGCGACGGACCAATGCAAGATCCGCATCACCGCACAAATAGGCCTGTCGATCTAATGATCCATCCTTCCCTCACTCACGAACAAGACTCCGATAAACTCTAATCGCAACAGCCTGATTGGATCATGTGATGTTTTGAAGATCACGCGATGGCCATGTTGTCTAGTCATCTTAATTTGGTCCTTGCAAAGGGGTTGCTATTTTTACACTTGGACATTTTGTATGCTTTCAGCACATCAGCGTCAGGAGCAAAATGTATTCTTTCGGTCTAATTTAGCCCATCTTCTGAATTGAGGAGCAACATAGCATGAAAATAAACTTTGTTTTTTATTGTACCTGTTTGGAGTGATACTATTATGGTTGATCATCAATGATGCAATAAAAAGTGAAACCTAAAATGATAAGAAACCAAAATAATTACAGGACTTACTGATGAATATTTGCTAACTGTCTCTTATCCTTTTGTCTCTACAGCGGAAACTGCCTCTCGGAGCTACTACAAGAGCTTCCCCATCATGGACTTCTCCCAGTACCAACCCGTAGCGCCTCCTGCCTTCCAGCCAATACACGCCAAGGAGAAGTCATACATCCACCAGCCCCTGCCACTGCACCATGACATCCATGCCCCGCTCTCCATCTCAATACCATCCAACCACCTGGAGCACTCACGCCTCCCCAAGACCACCACGCATCCCTTTCTCTCCAGCTCAGCCTTCAAAGCCTGGGAGCCAGCTGGTCGCCATGTCCACAGGCAGATCTCTGCCCCAGCAAACACCTCCTCCTCCCAGTACGTTACCACGCAGAGACACGGATATTCGACGCGGCGGCAGCAAAGCACGGAGAACATGCCAGACGTCTTCAATCACGCCTATGGGGGGGTGTATGGAGGAGCTGGCGGAGGGGTAGGACAGCACGTCCAGGGGCAGCATCCATCCCAACCCCCGTATTACCACCATGCAAGGCCGAAGAGCTACTCCACCCACAGCGCGACTGAGGTGACAGTTTGAGTGGCTCAGACAGAGAAGCCTCCCACAATGTAAAGCTCTACAAAAAGGTTTGGTGTTCGCAAAACACCAGACTTTAGGAGAGCTTGTCCAGCATGAGAGACATTAGACGAGGGGACTTTTATACAAGATGCTAGGGGTGTTTTCAACAGATAATTCAGGATGAATACAGGGAAGTAGAACCATCTTTCTACTAGGTAATTAACTCTAAACTCTGCAAAGGTCTCACATATGAAATAACAAAAAACTACAGCTTTTACAGGCAGCGTGGCTTTCATGAGCTCTCAGCAAACGCACTTTTGCGAGCACAGTGTGGTTTCATCAAGATTATTTGGGCATTAAAGCGATATTTATAGCTCAGCGGAACAAAATCATCCTTCCACCATCTCCTAGAGACAAGTTTGGTTTGCTCATCCTCTTTTCTGACAGGGTGTTAAGTCGGTTTTGGCAGGAATAAATAGTGAGTTTTATGCTAGCTTTGAAGGTTTAATTAGCATTAGCTTAGCAGGAAATAAAATAATCTGTATTGATCCTGGAAATAACTACAGCTGGTGCCAGCTGCCTTAACCATCAACCTTTTTTTCCCAAACAGACAGGAAAGGTAACAAATTTATAAACTTTGCAACCTTGTAGACCTAAATGTATATCTGAGAATCTTTTGACATTTTGGAAACCATGCCCCTTTTATCTACAAAACATCCTCCTTTAACAGAATAGTTTTCCAGCTTTAAGTAAAGTAAATATTGACATCACTGTTGAATCTGGAAGCTAAAGATTAAACAATTACAACAGAAGGAAGTTAGCTTAGCAACAATGACAACAACTACCTACATTTGGTCATCCCAGCACTTTTAAAAGGCCATCGGGCCACTTTGTCATGGAACATTTTGGCCATATACAGGCAGAAGTGAAATCTGGTCCACCTAAAACCGGTGACTATTGCTTATGTGGCAGAGACGTTAACCAACAGATAAGCGAGTTTACTTGTTCTTTGTTTGTCTGGCCTCCTTCAGGGATGATGGCGCCGCCTCAGGCTAGGAGGAGAAGTTATTCACAAGGTTTAGTTTGTTTTACGCAATACAGTGTGAAGGTGAAATCA
The DNA here is from genome assembly GCA_036024015.1 of Craterocephalus amniculus. Classification (NCBI taxonomy): domain Eukaryota; kingdom Metazoa; phylum Chordata; class Actinopteri; order Atheriniformes; family Atherinidae; genus Craterocephalus; species Craterocephalus amniculus. Next base: position 14,298 of record JAVQJG010117248.1, read on the forward strand.
GACTATGCGAATGTTCGTACGGAGTTTAATGGACTGTAAAGAGTGAAAATGCCTGAGTTTCTGGATCTCTCCACCAGCATGTTAAAGCTTCAGAAGACTCGTTAACTAAAAACAGTCAAGTTGTCCTTTTATGAGCTCGTATGATAACCACAAGCCTGATGGACGAGAATCTGCCCAGACATTTTGAGCATGGTCACATGACACTACAAAAAGTGGAATCATTATTTCAGTCTGATCAAAACCAGACTTTTAAGATGCATGTAAATAGAGCAGTCTGACAAAAGCTGAACAAAGTCGGAGCTCTCTAAGCCAGACAAGCACACTCCTGCATGTACACCTACACCAAGCTGCTCACTGCATGGTTCAAAAGTTCCATCCTTATGCATCTTGTTTAAAACAGAAAAACATAAGTATATACATGTTTTTATGCAGCAGAATTTCCACAAAAACTGCTCCTATTAATACATTTTTGTTTCTTTGTCAAAAAGCATCAGAAATTATGACCAGAAATCAGCCCACGGTGCTCTAATAAAACCATTATTTCATAACTGCAGTATCATCTGACAAAAGTCTGCATTAGAGGAGTTTAAAGAAAACATCTGTGCTGTGAATGCGTGTACAATCTTTCACTGACATATAAGCTGCAGAATGTTTTAAATGTTTTCTCACAAAGTCAGCAGCAACGTGGGATCATACATAATTCAGTCAATAACTCCATTCCCCTCGCTGCATCTATAATGGGACGTGGTCCAGTTAAATGACCAGATTGAATTCTATACGTAGTTTGACTCGACTGTGAATTTAACTGTTTGTGTTGACTGGTCATTTTCAGACTTTGGTTTCTTTCCCATCCTGGTGGACATATTTTGTTACCATTAGGATTATTAAATCAAGATGGCAAACTTTGTGTTTGCGCGGTAGACTGTGTGGAAAAGATGGACACCGTCTGAATAAATGTAGCAGATGTAGAAGTGCCTTAAAGATTTAGTTCTTTCTACTGACGTGAGATGGGACTCTGATTATCAGATGCCTGATACAAGTCTGTGGGAAGGCAACCCCACTTAACAATGAATTCACTACCTCATGAGTTACAGTGAAGAGTTCGAGAGTAATGCCAAATTATAATGTGATAGAAGTGCGACACCTTTCCTGAATTATGATGAAGAACACAAGACTGAAACATGGATGAGCATGGTGGACATCCAGCAGTTTGTGTTCTTTATTCTCGGCCTGAGGCTTTTCATAAAAAAACCACAGTATATTTAAACATGACACTTTCCCCAATTTGTTCTTATTTCCGAGTAAGATGGGAGATGATGATGATTCATTTTGAGCAATCAAAGCTGTCGCATCTCAACCCTTTACGGTCAAATCAGTAAGATTAGGACCCCGATGAAAGGGTCCCAAGAAAGTAGGACGGATCAGAAATTCTGACGTGTTTCACAATTTCTGCCAATGGAAATGAAAAAAAAAACGCGTACTAGCCCGTCCTAAGCTGCGCATGTTGGCGTAAACAGGGCTTCAGTGGTGACAATGCCCATCTTTTACTGTATATACAGTCTATGGTGCAAACATGACAATGGTGTCAAACCTTTCAGAAAAAAATATATCTCAATTTCTATCCATAGATGTGCATTAGCAAGCTAATAAGGGCAGTAATTCACTCAAGAATACCTCCATAATACTAAACCTCTCATTTACTTTGACAGATTCGTGTCATTGTAGTATTTTTATTGAAATGTTTTGCTCGGGTGGTTGAGTAGTGTGATAGTCCTTTGCAGCTCCTGTTGGTGGAGTAATCACAGCCAAATGGCATTAAGATGGATTGATTTATGAGGCAAAAGCCTGAACAGTAAGGCAAATATTTTTCTTAAACAGCCGTAAAACCTGGGTATGGTCTACATCGGATTTTAGAGACTAAAAGAATCTCTAATGTTAGGGAAGTGAAGTAACTGATGGTCTCGAAGGGCATTAAGCTTTTTATTTATTCTTGGAAATGCTAGAAATTTCTCATTGTGTCCTGTATCATTTAATTACGATGTAATCCTAAATCCTGTCAAAGTAATTGAAGCTTCTGTGCGTGCTACTTTAAGTACTCCCCGTTCGTCTCATAAAAACACCTCCACTGTTTTGCATCTCTCAGTCTATCTCCATAGACGACTATTTTCTCATCCCTTCCTCTTTCTCCGTGATGAAGTACGCTTTGCATTCTTTGCCATCAGGCCAAGCGTACAGAGACAACTTCCCCCAGGTCACATTAACTCGACGGTGAGGACAATGCCACCATCATGTCAGCTCCCATCAAACTCCATCCCAACCAGAGAGAGGAGGAGGAGGAGAGGGAGAGACAGTGTAAGGGCCAGAGGCTGGGACTTTTTAGAAAAGGAAATAAAGGGAGAAAAGAAAAGGGGAAAACAGAAAAACAAAACATACATTGGTACGTTTTTTTTTCTCCCTTGGGGGAAGGAAAAGGGACAAGTCAATGTGGATCTGGGTCTCTCACTATTGAACTGTCTGAGTCATGACTGAAGAGCGTGTGGATGCCTGTATGTAATTTGTGACCCATAGGCACCATTGCAGGGGAATAGGCTGAGGCATTTCCAGGCCTGGAGCGTTTCACATCTCTCATTTCATCTCCAAGGCCTGGACAGCAAAGGACACTGTGAAGAGCTGCAGCTGTTGATGAGAACGTGCAACAGTCCATGCAACGCTTCCTCTGCATTCGATGGGGAGAGTCTGCAGCTGGAAAACCCTCTGCAGCAGCAAAGCACACACGTGCAGAAATGCTTCCAGAAATATTTTTGAACTTTGTTTTTGTCCTCTGTGGAGCTGTAGCGTGTTTTTGTAGCAGCTACAGGTCTTCAGGCGAGGCAGAGCAAGCACAAAGGGAAGATGAAGCTTTTAATGACCAAAGCACACACCTTAATACAGTTGCTAAGTGAGGGCTAACAAGACTACACAAAGCTTTTTTGTAGCTAAATCACACAAAAATGAAACTTGTTTGATTTTTTTAAGCCTGACGCTGACACATTGAAAAATATAAGGGATGCAACAATACCCCTTTTTTCCAAATCGATACTATACTGACACTTGAAACTGAGTACTTGCCAATACCGAGTACCGATACCAATACCATGCTAAAAAAATGCAATGAATTGGAAGATAGGTTTTATTTTTTCTCTGCTTTCTACAGCAAAAAGATAAATAAATGAAAAATAAAATGTCAATAAAAATTACAACATAACTAAAATTCAAGTGAGAATAAACGTACGTAATAAATTGGGATCGGTTTCTAGTATCGATTGACTTTGACGAGTACATGTACAAATACTTTAGAGCAGTCTTGAACTGGCATCGGTATCGATAGAACTCCACAAAATATACATGTTGGTCCTTGGACAAATATGTCAGTGAAAATGTTTTACTTCCTTGTCTCTCAACTGCACTAGCGACAGCCCGTATAGCGAAAAACCAATGACGATTCCTGTCTTATCTCAATGTTTCAAGATCAACACTTGCTACATGATTAGTTTGACAGTTTCTTGTGTTTAGGAAAAAGCGTATGTGTAAGGGGAAAGAGAGGTTGGTGGGTAACATTTTCCCCTTGCTTTTTAACTTAAAAAGCTTATTTAATCTACTTTAGCATTAATCTACATCTTGTATCTACCCCACCAATCAATTATGGGTGTGATTCGCATTTGGTGAGTCTGTTACGATTAAGACGTTGATTGGGGTTCAAGCGATGGTTATACAATGCCTGGCCAAGAAAAAATCACCACCTGGATTTAACAAAGCAAACAGACAAATAGACAGACATGTGGAACAAAATCCTGAATGATGGTGTCTGATCACTTGAGCATGTGATGCAACCAAATCAGAGATAAAACTGTTCAGCTGTGAAAGTAAGATCATTTACACACCAGCAATGGGAAGTGAACTCTAGGGATTGGGAATGAAGTCAGCTGATTACCTGAATATACTGAATGACCAGGTCATTCCATCAATGGATTTAATGATTCGGACATGTTCCAAGATGACGGTGCCAGGATTCATTCAGGTGTGAATGAGACATCATTTTCACACATGGGTCGGCCACCACGGAGCCCAGACTTGAACCCCACTGAGAATCTTTGGGATGTGCTGGAGAGGGTTTTGTGCAGACTCTCCCATCATCAGTGCAACATTTGGAGAAAAATAAATGCAACACTGGACAGAAATAAATCTTGTGGTGTTGCAGAAGTTTGTTGAAACAATATCACAGCAAATGCTGCCGCGATCAAAGCTAAAGAGTTAAGCAAAATACTCCTGTGTGTGATCTTTTCTTAACTGGAATAACTGGACATAACTGGATTACTGGAAATCCAAAGTGACATAGCAAAAAAGCACAGATTAAGCAATTTTGTAGCTCCTTCATGATTTTATGTTTTTGAGATTGAATGAGCTTACAAGTTTTAAAGGCATATATTTCTAATGCAGTAGTCTGTGGCTAAAACAGGCACCAAATCCTCTTTTAGCAAATCAGTGAACCAAAGCTGAACAGCTGAAAGACTCCAACAACAACAACAACAGAGGTGGGAGCGGATACCTAAACTTTTTTGAGATTCATTTGTTGGTTTATCGCTGCAAGTGTCTTTGTTATGTTTGTTCACATCACACCATCCATTCTAACCATCTTTATAAGTAGCCCTACAGTATATCTGTTTAAAGAAGCCGATGCAGCTGTTTTCTCCTTTGAGAAATCACATCTGCAGCTTGTTTTTATTTATAGAAACCTAAAAGAGATTATAATTATGATTTTTTTAAAGTAAAAACCCAAATCATTGAAATATAAATACTATAGATCAATCGAGACTGAACTTTTGACTCTCATGCTCTTTTTTAAAACATGAGGACTGTAATCTGTTAACTATGGTGGATACATGGTGCTGCTGTAGATAAAACCTAGTTATTTTAATGAGGAAGAGTTGGACTTTTACTTACTTAATTATTACATAATCTTATATGGATAAAAGTTCATTTAACTAGACAAGAATCGAAAGGAAAATGCAAAAAAAGTAGTGCTATAAACTTGTGGAATTTTGAGTTGAACAATTAGAAAAAAGAAAACATAAGCTCATGTTTTTCCAAACCAAGTTAAACATTTATTGAATAACCGGAGTTGAAGGTGACATCACACTCTCTGGTGGACCATCCAAAGAGATAAATCTCTCACCTGCATGCAGAACTGACCCTCACAGCCCCCAAAGGCCACATTCTAACAGGTTGTGTCTACTAAATACCTTACAGGTCCATTTACAGTCTGTATATCCAACACACCATGCTTCAGCCAGTTACGGCTGAGAAAGTACGTTAAACTTGAAAGAACAGTGGCTGATTATTTAATGAAGAACCTGTCAATCATTTGCTTTCCTTTCACCCCTTTTGTGTTTTCTCATCCTTTTACATAAAAGCCAACCCAAAGTTTGACCTCCTCATTAGAAAACACTGAGCTCTACTGGTTAATGATTATTTATGAGCAATAACGACTCAGTATTTTGCAGTGAACCAATGCTTCTGGTGTTTTTATTCATTTTTTGTACATTTTGGGAGTTTTTGTAATAAAACCATGTGTTTTCCCCTCCTGTGAATCTTTGTAGATGAAGCAAACCTCTCTTCAAACATGTTTATGATCAATCTTTTGCATCTTGTGTACATCATTTAGTCTATTGGAAAAGTTTTAAACCACTATTTAAAAGTCTTTTTTTATTTATAAATGTGAAGATGTTTATTTAATGGCATTTCCTATATTTATTTTGAATAAGGGCTGTGTGAGTATTTATAATTGCTGTCACAATTACAATGTTATTGTTCAGGAAAGATGGCACATAGTATGGCCAGTACCGAATTGAGTAGTGTGTTTTCTTGTGTGCAAGAGGACAGTCAAGATGGCCTGCTGTATTATATGTCACATTACTGCAGGGGGTTATCTCATACAGTTGAATACAGTGCCACAAATTAAATATAAAGGAAAGTTTTTGCTCTGAAAATACAAAGTAAAAACTGGTACTTGTGGTGCTGTAACACTAGCTGTGGTGAGTGTGAACCAGATTTGCAGAGAAACTTTTGCAAGCATGCTTAAAAACTGGAAACAGTATTTACCATGTAAGATGCAGTCTGAACCCCTGCAGAATAGCTAAATATATTAAATATATATGAACATGATCTGAAGTGTATCATATGATGTATGTTGGAAAAGTGCATATACTGTATGTATCTGTATTCTTACTACAATGACATGTCTACTTTATACCCAAAATGTCCTAGAGATGTCCTTTATAAAGGTTTGTTTAGTAATTGATGCCACTTTTGAAGATGAAATATTAAAGATTGTAAAATTATTATGGTTTATGTATTTTTCCTTCACATACCAGTGATGGTTTGCCTTTGATTACTGTCAGGAAACTTTAATGTACTTATCAGGCACCTCTAACATCATCTTCAGTCACAACGGCTGTGCTACTTATAAAAACAATGTATTTACCTACTTGTTATTTTGGATTATTATATTCTATTATTGCAGTTTGGTACTGTGTTATTAATAATGACCTAACAGTTTAAGTCGATTGGTTGCACACAGCGAAAGCTTTTTTCAGTTTTACCATTGCACCAATCCAGTACCACCACCTAGTGGCTTCATAATACTGTTTTAAAAATAAAAAAAAGAAAGAATAAATAAAAATACTGAGAGCAGGCACACTTTTTTTCCACAGAGTAACAGTTTTATTTTAACAACTTGGAGACATTTTTATTAATCACTTCAGTTGTTTTTCTTGAGTATTGTTCACAACAACACTTGAACAAAGAGGAGTAGTAAACAAACATAGACAGAAGCCTCAGCTCCACTAAAAACAAACTGGTCTCATGTGGTTCCCCAGAAAAACTCTTTATAATTAGTTTTGCATTTATTGTGTACCACTATGTGCAGGCTGATACACATTTTAAGATATTTAAATATTAAAGTGGGCTCTTTAAGTAGCTGCCCACTGCTCTCTGGAGATGTTCTATGTTCATTGGTTCTAATTGTTCCTCCAGAGATGGGTCAAATGCAGAAGTTTGAATTTCCTGCTAGGGATTAATATAGTAGCCTATATATAAAAAAAATAAAATTAGATTAAAAATAAATAAATAAAAATAGAATTATGAAACATTCTAATGAATGGTTTCACATAAGTAAAAGAGAAAGACAAGTGTTAATTCTGCATTTTATACACATATGGAGCAAAATCTCTGAGGAATGGTCCCAACTCCTTGTTGAATCAATGCCACCAAGAATTAAAAGGATAGAAGATGGCTCCTGAGCATTATTCATATTGCTTGAAAACTCTGTTCACACCCCGATTGCCATCCATCCATCCATCCATTTTCTCAACCGCTTAATCCAAGTGGGTCGCGGGTGTGCTGGAGCCTATCCCAGCTATCAACGGGCGAGACACCCCGATTGCAAACAATTAATTAATTACTGAAAAAAGGGGGATAGACTTTTGTGTATTTTCAATAGATTTTCTTGTTTGAACCATTTTTCCAGGATCTCCGAACCTATCTCAGGATGTTATCAAGGCAACTGAGGGTTCAACTGGGTACTACCAAAGTTACCCAATGATATGGCTTCTTATAAAAAGGCATTAAAACTCTAATCTCTGTCCTTAGGAATTCACAGTTGTCTCTTAATTAGAGGGTTAAAAGGTTAAGGCCAATGTCTGAGGTAAACATAAGGCAAGAGTAGGAGAGAATAAGTCAGGCTTTTTATGTAAAGTGCAGGTAAGGTAAGAGCTGGTTATAGTGAGTCACACAAAAGAACATTTTATGTTTTCATTATCAAATCATCTCTTGATTGGTCATCTAATTCTAATTAGGCTCATTAAGACATCTGGAAATTGAATAAACTTTTAAAGAACAGCATAATGTCTCCATTAATTATATAACATCTATAGAATATGCTTTATGAGTTGACTGAACCAGGGAAATTAATTTCATTCAATCTTGTAGCTGAATATGATTCACCATTCGGAGCAAAAATCTATTTTTATATGACAATGTATGAATAATAAGTAGAACTTGAAAATAAAAGTCAGTAGAAGAGAAAATGAGTGCATGAACCTGCTAGCTGTAAACATGATAAGTAACAGAGACCAACTTTCCATCCACTGGCAGAAGTACTTTTATCCTAAATGCACAACTTTGTCTATCGTTGTCCAGTTATGTTGTTGCCTCCAGGATTTATGACGATAGAATCCAAAAAGGGACGGAGAGCCTGGCCGAATGGCCTGTAGAGGAGGCAGAGCATTTACAACAATTACACTAAAGTCAAAAGTAGAAAAACTGTTTATGGGCAAGCAGACAAATACAGACTGACCACAAGATACAAATCAATATCACTTGATAAATATTTCAAAAGTGAACAAAATAGAGCACAGAACAGGTTTCCTTCAGAGAGTGATGCAGAGGAAATTAGAGCCGCCTAAGTTATGAAAGAATATTTACTCACGTGGAAAGCACCTCAGATGGAAGGTCTGTTATGTATGATGGGATCTTTTTGCCTGTGAGGAACTGAGCCACCTCATTGCTGAAGCTGTTGCAGTTGTGCTCAAACAGGTTATACTTGTCAACACTGTTCACAAGAAACAGAGAGGAGACAGAGAAAACTTAAGAGAAAAGAGAAAGAAGTCACACAAATACCAGAAATCACAAATCTAGTGATGCCTGCTAGGTAGTTCAGGCAGGCAACTTGTGCTATGACAGTCTTCAAACATATGCATCCAATGCGGCCGGTTTATCTAAGCTGCAAAGTTTAAGCCTTGCTGCGAAACTTCCTGCTAGTACAACACCTGCTTTTTCAACCATATTATCTATAAGATCCTAGTTTCCATGTCAGGAGCAACTTGAGGACATATATGTGCAAGGAGTAATGGATTGGAGCTTAAATGGCAAACATTGATTGCATCTTTTTTGTAAACGTTCACACGCGAGTTATCCGTCTGAAATATGGTGAGGTGTGCCATTCAAACACTTTAAATGGCCATTGGTGACCTCCAGGATGGTCATATTTGGATTTAGATGCGATTTCAAATTTCCTGAGAAGTTCTTACCCATATGTGGACTCAGCCAGGGAAGTTAGATACTCCGTTAATAACTCCGCAGGCACCTCAGTGAAGCCCATGTCCACTACAGAGTCTGGCTCGCCCAATGGGGTGCCACCCTAAGAAACAAAGACACACACACCTCAGGACACACACTCCAAAACAGACATGAGTCTAATGATGCATGACGGTAAAGGTTCAGAGCTGATTCTTACAGGTGGACAGCTGTTGATGCCCTCACCAACAAAGAAGAACTCTTTTCCATGGACCACAACAGCTGTGTGCCTGTCAGAAAACCAATTATTCTCTAATAACAAAACCAAACTGTAGTTCACTTTATCAGTGAGATTTCTAAGAACCAGTTGTTTAAAAAATACACTCACCATATCCCATCTAGCTGTTTTCCTGTAAAGAAACACTTATTCACGTTAAAATAATAATAATAATGATGTTGATGATGAAAATCACTTAAACCTTCCCGAATTTCAGTGGAGCCCACATGAAGTTACACAGGAACTCACCAAGCATGAGAGGACTCAGCTGGCGAGCCATGCCTCTGGAAAGGTCGTAAATGTACAGTTTCACCGGGTAAGTGCCATCTTTGTCCATAATGACACAAAAGCAGAGCTTCAGAGAGATAATGGAGCTGAGCTAGAGCAATACGTGACCAACAGTGAAAGTTGGCTGCAGGAAACAAAAGCTTTATCAGCTTGAGATGCAAGTATTAGACAAAAACAGGCTGTTGAAAATAAAAAGTAATTTTTTTAAAATAACACACGCCAACCGAGCTTAAGGTTATCGGCTAATGACAACTAATGCTCACTCTCCTACTGTAAATAATAACATGACTGTCGAAAAGCAGTTCTTTTGGTTTAATGCGTTCTTCCGGTTTGTGGTAAGAAAAACTCCGCCCTCTTTACAGGGATTGGTCAGAATCCTACACTGTCAGACAAACGTCCAATAGCCATTGAGCCGTCAGATAGTGGCTTGTCAGCGTGCTCGTTCACGTACCTGAGCGCGGCAGTTATTGAAACTAGCCTGGACTTGTGGTCTGTGAGAAAGCGTGGGTAAATAAGTGAATGCTCCTGTGATACCATTTGTTTAGTTTGTTGTTAGAGTTTTTACGCATTTTAAAGTGTGAATGCAGTATCAAATGGAAGAATATGTAGCTCAGCGGCCATTAAACAACATTTCAAAGAACGGAGGCTAACAAGCTAAGCTAGCTAATGGTCGTGCTTGACTTGATACTTTAGTTAGTTAAACATAAATAGTGCTATTATTTGCACCAATGGTCTCTGTTTCCATCTTAGTACCAGATCTTTATTTGCTAAGTGACTACTTTGTAAAAGTTTATTGAATACAGTGAGTCTGTTAATTAACGTAAATGTCCTGCTGGTCGAGGGATGGCTAGTTGTGGTTTGGTGTTTAAAAGAACGACTGATGACTTTTACAGGATCCAATTCTGCGCAAATGGCCGAGTGGAACGCTTACTACCGCAATGAGGAGGAAGATGATGATCAAGAGGAAGGGGAGCAGTCTGGAGGTAAATGAAAACTTCCATATCTCAGCTTTGAATAATGCAAGAAAGTCTGCTGCTGTGCTGCATTCACGTGTCTCTATATTGCACATCAATATTGCGCATATAAAAAAAACTCCTGATGGCATTTGGTGTGAGAAGACTTTACAAAAACATATCTCTATCTTTAACAGGAGATTACAGAATCACGGGAAGAGACAGTCTTGTGTTTTTAGTTGATGCCTCCAAGGAAATGTTCATCAAAGGAGAAAGTGGGCAGCCCTCTAACTTTGATATGACCATGCAGGTAAGCTCTTAGTGCTATTAGTTACTGGTCACATATGCTTGCTTTCTTTTATTTGTTTATATTCCATTCTTGTGTTGTAAAAGATTAATAAACACAACCTACAATGTTTAAGAAGTGAAACAAACATTAGAAAGACATGCATATTGTAAGTATTTATCATCGTGATTTAAAATACAGATCTATTGATTGGAAAATGTTGTTTATTTTAGCTCATATGTTTGCCCTCCTTCATCTCTGTGCCTTGTGATGATAAGAATTTGTGTTGCTGCAGGTTGTGCGCAGTGTGTACACCAATAAGATCATCAGGAGTCAAAGGGACCTTGTCGCTCTGGTTTTCTACGATACAGAGCAGAGCAAAAACCCCAGGAACTCATTCAAACACGTGTATGTGTACCATGATCTGGATGAGCCGGGTGAGAAGCGGCACTCTAAATAAACACATAATTCCCCTCTGTCTATAATGTTGCCGTGAAGTCCCATTTGCATATTTGATCACTGAAAATAATTCATTTTTTGTTTACATTCAGACAATTCAGTTTTATGACTTTTTAGTCACGTGATAAATAACATCAACCGGAACATGCATTAATACACTGGAGCAATGTTTTATATGCTGCACAGGTGCAAAACGAGTGCAGGATGTGGACGCTCTGCGGGGGGAGAAAGGCGCTCAGTTAGCGGCACAGACGATGGGCAGCGGAGAGACATCATTAGGCGACGCCCTGTGGTGCTGCGCCAACCTCTACAGTGACATCAAGCTGCGCCTCTCGCAAAAGCAGCTGATGATTTTCACCTGCAGGGACCAACCACACGGGGGTGACAGCGTGAAAGACCGACAGGCTCGCACCAAAGCCAGTGACCTTAAGGAGACTGGTGGGCTTGAACTCTGCTCATCTTTATGAAAACCTGTTTTGTTTGCAGGCTTATTGTATTAAATGTGGATCGAGAGTCACCTGACTTATCCCTCCTACTTTAGGTGTTGTTATTGATCTGATGCACCTGATGAAACCTGGCGGCTTTGACGTCTCTCTGTTCTTCCGTGACGTTGTGAGTTCACCGGAGGATGAAAGTGAACTGGGGCTGCAGCTGGAACCTTGTGACAAACTAGAAGACCTCCAGAAACGTGTTTGGGCTAAAGAGCAGAGGAAAAGAGCGTTGGCCAGGTGGAGAGGAATGATGGCTTTTTATTTTTAGATGATAGAAGTTACCCTTTTAATTATTGCATGAGAAAAAGTAATCTCTAATTCAGTCATATTCACTGTCATTCAGTTATTGCCTCAAGCCTTTTCTCTTTTCAGCCAGTTAACCTTTTGCGTTGTATTCACATCATCTTTATGTCTCTGTCGTTCAGGTTAAGTTTGTGTCTGGGTGAGGGCTTGAATGTAGCCGTGGGGTTTTATGCACCTGCCGTGGCGGCTCGAAGACCACTTCCTGTTAGACTTTACAGGGAATCTAACGAACCGGTCCGCAGCAAAACCCGCATGTACCACACCCAGACCGGCAGTCTGCTGCTGCCCAGTGAGATAAAGAAAGCCCAAGTATGAACAGATCTTAGTAACTTTGAATGATTCATTTAGTTTTTAAATATTTTGAGATGACAATTTCTTGTGTGCATCTCCATTCTAGGTGTACGGTAAGAAACAGATCGTGATGGAGAGGGATGAGGTGGATGCCATTAAGAAGTTTGAAGACCCGGGACTTTTCCTGATTGGGTTCAAACCGATGGAGAAGCTCAAACTTCATCATCACATCCGGCCTTCTGCCTTCCTCTATCCTGAGGAAGATGAAGTGAAAGGTAAACCATGTGTCTCTTGTTTCATTCAGCTTCAATGAATGTAAAATCTATTAAAATACTATATGTTTGAAGTTGCAGTTCATGTACAAATGTTTAGCACTTTGGAAATTAACTAAATTGCAAAATCTAAAAATAGAATAAAGTTTTTAAAGAATTATATATAAGTCTGGGTACATGTGGAATTTTGTAACATTTTAAAATGATGCCATTTAATTAGTCAAGGGGAAAACCTTAACATCTGTACCAAATCATATGTATCCCGTATTTCTCCATCACAGGTAGTGCTTGTCTGTTTTCTGCCTTGCTGAAAAAGTGTAGCGAGAGGAACGTGTTCGCTTTGTGCCGATGCGTCTCTCGCCGGAACTACCCACCTCGATTTGTTGCCTTGGTGCCTCAGAGGGAAGAGGTGGATGACAGGAAGGTACAGATAACACCACCAGGTAATACATACGATAAACGATATGATCATTTATCACCACTTTTTGTCCTTTTCAGTTTCAGGTAAAAAACCTGATTAATTGAAAGAATAATCTACAACAATACACAAATGCAGATTCATGATCTAAACGTACAGTTAAAAGTTTCTCAGTCAAATATAAGCTGTAGTTCACCGCTGTGAGATTGTACTTCACTTTTCATACTCAATTACTTTGTCAGAAAAATGAAACAAAAGTAAAACTACTTATTCACCACAATTCAGTACAATGTGCAGAACTGAAACTGATAAATCAACTTTATAAAAAGCTTAACAATTCAAATCAAAGCTGAGTTAAAGGACATGTCTGTTGTATTGTCAAAAAGCAACATTTTCATGTGTCAAAGAGTGTTCTTGCACTAACAACTGTGAGATGTTACCATAAAATTTACCATTACTATTAAATCTCACACAATTAAAGAATATTTATATAATTGCATGTATTAGATCCTGTCTGCCTGTAACAGAAAACCGAATTAATGTAATATTTTCAGTTTTAAAGGTAACATCTCATCATCCTCCTGTCCTACAGATGTTGCATATCTGCTGTGTGCAGGTGTGCTACATCCAAATTTTCATTAGAAATTTAAAGCAAACAGATTTGTTTTCATTAATGCAGCTGTATATGCTCCCTTCTTCAATAACTAAATAAACTCCCTGGTAAATTTGTAAGCATTTACAATTTAAAGCTGATTTTCTTTATAGGGTTGCTCTGGGTCCATCTTAATTTTGGAGCTTGTTTACTGTCAGAAAACAAGTAGTCAAAAAGTGGATGGTGTATGTTTCTTTCTAAAAATCTGACCTGACACAGATCTGAGTCGGATCAAAGCAATACATGTTGGTCCTGTGGCATGAAGTTCATCCTGTGTAATCACTTTGTTTTGGTTCGATCAGGTTTCAATATCATTTACCTCCCGTATGCCGATGACATCCGAAACTTGGATACCCCTCGATGTCCGTATGCCTCACAAACGCAGGTGGATAAGATGAAAGAGATCGTCTCCAAGCTTCGCTTCAAGTACAAGTAAGTTCAGAGAAACTTTTTTTATGCCTGCATAATCAAAAACAGTGATGCAAAAATCACAATAATGTACCATAAGTGTTCAGTTTCTAACAGCAGCATGGTTTTTATGTTTGTGTTGTCATGCAGGAGTGACGCCTTCGAGAACCCGGTCATCCAGCAGCATTACAGGAACCTGGAGGCCCTGGCTCTGGATATGATGGCTCCAGAGGAGATAGAAGATCTCATCAGTAAGATGCTGCCTAAAACCAAATTCTGATAGCATCAGAGGCCACTGCAGTTGTTTTATCCATCCAACCTCTCCTCGTGTGTTTTACCTTCTCGCTCTCAGTGCCAAAAGAGGATCAGATTGACCAGCGTCTGGGTCCTCTGGTTGAAGAGTTCAAAGATCTGGTCTATCCCGCCAACTACAATCCGCAGGTCAAACCAGCTTATAAACGCAAAACAGGTAAAACAGACTCATGTTTATTATGTTTTTACCTTTAAAGCAAACGTTTGTGTGCTGAAGATCTGCTGTCTGATATGATGTGTTGCAGCTGATGCAGGAGGTGGAGCAGAGAAGAAGCCTAAAGCGGAGGTGTCGGACGACGATCTGAGGGCCCACGTGCAGAACGGCACTCTGGGAAAGCTGACTGTGCCTGTGCTGAAGGAGGCCTGTAAGCAGTTTGGTATTCGGACCACTGGGACCAAAAAGCAGGAGCTGATGGATGCCCTGACCAGTAAACTGGGCTCATGAGGAGACTGAATCGCTCACATTTCACAAACCCTAGGTCTGGTAGATTTCTTAGCTGTTTAAAAAGCAGGCAACAAGCCGTCACTCTGGGGTCCTGCGCTCATGTTAAGCCCACACCGTGGCCTATTTAAAGACAGACCAGGCACTGTTTGATGTGCAACCAAAGAAGCTTTCTGTTCGGCTGAATCGGGCTGTGAAATGAAACGCTAACATTAGCATAGTGTGTCCCTCTCACTTTGCTTAAATATGAGAAAATATACAGAAAATTAGCCGTATTGTATGTGGAACATGCTCATCAAATGGAAAGCAGCAACTAGTGATCATGTATATTCTTAAATATTTGCATTAATAAAACTTTTTTAAAGCCATTTAATTGATTTGTCTCATTTTAAAAGGCTGTACATCTTTAAGTGGGATTTCCAGTTCTGCTTGTAGCTGGGAAGGTGTGTCCTTTCTAAGTAAGGCCTCAGCATTATCTGCATACTTGGACCTTCTCACCTCATTGTTCAGCTCAATAAAATGGAAGCAGTGTTCGTGCTGAGGGCAGGCCTGTGCAGGCTAATGCACCGCGCGCAGCAGGAAGCAGGAAAACTTAAACCACAGGTGAGCTGCTTGAGGTTCGCACAGACTGAAAGTGGATGGCATTCCCCGTGGAGCTGTATTTGACAACACATCAGCTACTAACTAAAGGAAACGTTTTACCATTGATAAGTGCTTAGAGATACTTTATATTTACTTTAATCTTCCTATAAATCTGTTCCACTTGGAGCTTTTGCTACATGTTGCTCCTATCTTGCTTTAATTTTGTAATTCAGTGTCATGGATTTAGTATAAAAACAACCCCTCTTGTGGCATATTTAAGTTTCAGGGTTTTTGTATTTTAATGTTTTGAGCAGGAGTGCAACTTTCTCCTTTTACTACTTTGTGGCTAACTGAGAAGAAATGGACTGTAAATGTGAAAAGGAAAACCCTGAGGATGCTGTTGCAGGTGAGAATAAAAGCTAATCGCTTCCCCTTGTGTGGTTAAACTAGTCTATTTCCAGTAAATCTCTTAGTAAACTCACTATTCGTCAAATATTTGCACACTTACTGTCTAACCTGTATTTATATTTTCATATATTTTATTTCTTTTTTTTATTTTTATATATTTCTTTCTTCTTTTTATTTATTTTCTATTTTAGTATTCATAGTGTTTGCACAGTGTTAATACTGAATATTCTTTTGGGTTCAGTGGGAAGCAGAGACAAAAATAATTTCACCTATCAGTGTACAATGCATATTGTGTATGTGACAGCTAAATAAACATCTTGAATATCTTAACAGTAGCTGTGAAAGACTGAAGTTACCTGCTGTTAGAGAAATGTTGGAATGACCTAAAAATTGTTCGTCTACATCAGGATTTCTTGCGACGTCCATGTGTTTCAGATTTGGGTGAAAGGTAAAATCCATAATAAGCCTTGGACAGTGTTGCAGTGCTGATGTGATATTTTCCTGCC
>JAVQJG010117251.1:0-15519 GCA_036024015.1 Craterocephalus amniculus
AAAAGCACTGAGTTGCCGCCATGTGATTGGCTGATTAGAAATTAAGTGTTAATGAGCAGTTGGACAGCAGTTGGATGTTTGAAGGCTGAACTTTCTACCACTAGATGTCCCTGCATCCCTCACACCAGACATTAAAATCCTGAGATGATTTATCGGCCTGTCAGTGAAGTGCCTTTTTTTAAGGATGCTAAAGATATAAGATGATTTAAGATTCCTTGAGTGTTGAGTGTTTATATTAAATTAGTAGCTATGGGTACATGGACAATAATATTCCAACTTTGTGGTTTATTCTGAATAAGACAAAATTCTGATATTTCTCTCTCTGTCTATACACATATGTAAACACACACGTGTATATTTATATATGTATATATATAATTATACACACACAGACGTAGATATCTAAAAATTTTGCGAGATTGGCTTATTCCATTAAACTATTGGATTTTTATTAGCATACATATGACCTTACTCGGCACTGTTTACATGGTGGTGTGTTAATCATTGTAAAGACGGGAGAAAATTGCTTTGTATGTCACTATCAACATTATTTGCTGTGTCTCTGCCTCAGGCATTGCTGCTTTGTGCAAACACAAGAACATGAGATCTAATATAGATGCCATCATACTCCTTATTTGTTCTGATTTATTTAAGACTCTCTTCAATCTTTTATGTTTAGTTATCAGAGTGAAACATATTACCACATGCCACTTATGCATATTGCACAAGTGGCATGTGGTAATAGTTGCCAGTTAGTAAAGATCTAATCATATAAATCCCCTTTCAGAGACTGCAAGAAGAGATCACGAAAATGTCTCCATCCTTGGACAGAAACGCCCTGTATATAAAATCTGTAAGTATTGGACTTTTGCCTTGTTAAATACAGAATCCTTTCAATTTTCACAAATTTGTTGTCAAGTGTGTTCACCTCTTGAATTTTTTTCCCCTCCTCTTCTCACAAGTCAAAACTTAGCCGTCTCCCTGCCTACTTGACCATTCAGATGGTCAGATTTTTCTACAAAGAGAAGGAGTCTGTTAATGCAAAAGTTCTTAAGGTAAGTCTTTTCTGTCATAAGGCTGGGATTGTATCAGGCCTCACTGCGACTATCCAGTTTAACTCCTGTTCTGTACCATTTAGGATGTCAAGTTCCCTCTCATGCTGGATGTCTATGAGCTGTGCACTGCGGAGCTTCAGGAGAAAATGTTGCCAATCAGGTCAAAGTTTAAGGAGATTGAGGACAAGAAGCTAGAGAAACAGCAGCAGAAGGTAAAGGAAATAGCCCTGATATCTTTGCATTTATGTTAGTGAAGATACTTTTATGTAAACATTCAGTGTAATTAACAGATATTTTTCTACTCCCACAGTTGATAAAGAAGCCAGATGCTGCGAAAGAAGTGAAATATGAGCCTTTTTCATTCCCACAAGGTATGTAGAAAACAGTTTCCAAGTTTAAAGAAGAAAGTATATTTTCATGTCCATAGTTTGGCACAAAGAAATCCCATTACATATTTTAAAGTAGCTGAATAAGAATTAAAACCTCTACATAAATGTAGCTGCAAACACATGAACAGGCCTGTATTGAAGTGCTCTGTTGTTTTTTATCATCATCAGTATCAGCAAGTTTTTGATGTTGGCACATAAAACATGTTTATCAAAGATCTTGGTATTTCACCTGTTTTAACACCTGACTCGTAAGTTGGTCATTGTGACAAACTTGGCAATAATAATTAATTCATTGAATTGAAATGAAGTTTGTTGGTGCAGGGAAGCACCACAAACCTGCAGAACTGAATGCAGCTGCATTAAAACTGAGCAGAGCATCTGAAGGGAGAAAACTCCTCTGAGTTGGTGGCATTTCCAAAAATGAAGATGTAGGTCTATACTTTGTGTTGTATTGTGTTGCCTTTCAACTGGAATTGGCCATCTGGCTGCGATTTTCCACTCATGTCTTCAACAAGTAATGAATGAAAAGCCAATTTTTTTTCTCTGTATTAAGAGTATTTGCTATTGCTATCACATAGGGCCGGGATGATATGCTTTCATCCTGATTAGATTCCTTTATGATTTTTTGGGTGCCAATTCCATTTAAATTGTGATTCTCATGATTCACGTCAAATCAAATTTATTTATATAGCACTTTAAAACAACCAAAGTTGAGAACAGAGTGCTTTTAAAGAAAAGGGAAATAAAAACATAAAAGTACACATAAAAACAGAATAAAAACAGTGTTGTAAATGCACATATTATTTTCCATGCCCATGTCAACACCATGAAGCTTAGATTTAATAAAAGCGGTTCCATGACACTCTGAATTTGGCTCACGTGGATTGACTATTCTTTTCCAATTTCTGTACAATTGAACTATTGAGATGGATGAGAGATCTATTTATAAATGGGTGAGATTTATGACAATATATATATATATATATATATACTATACTGTGCACCACAATTAGTTGTTAAAAAGTAACTTTTTACTTTTACACAAAGTACATTTGAAATCATTTACTTTTTACTTTTACTTGAGTAGATTTTTTGACTGGTAACTTTACTTGTACTTAAGTAAAATCATGGCAGAGTAACAGTACATGTACTTGAGTATAATATTTTTGTACTCTTTCCACTTCTGGAGAAGACATATTTGCATTCACAACACCAATTTTTCTCCTGCAGCACCGCTGCAGCAAAGTACTTGCCAGTCCAGTGTTTCCTTCCACAGCATGCTCCAGGTAAACCCCATAAACACAGCTTTGTGTATAAAGAGAAGGCATTAAATCTGCTTCGCTGTAACAACAGAACAGCTATAAAAAGCAACTAAAGATAATTTACCATCAACCTTAATCCCCATCATGAGAGATGAGCTCATGTTTTAATGTTTGTGACACACTGCTTTCATACCAAAAAACTCAGGGCAAAGGTGTTTTGTTATGAATATATGGCGATTATCATGTATAGTAAATGTTACTGGTCTTAACAACATCCGGTGTGGATGTTAACAAGAGAGCTGACATGAAAACAATCACATTTACCCCACACCACACACACACACACACATCACGGTCCCAGTGAGGAGCAGGTGTAATAGGCCATGTGCTCATGTCATGCTGCACAGCTACCACATAGAATATACAGAATTTACAATCGAAACGAAGAAAACACCGGATACTTTTATGCATTTGTACTTGAAAAAAGGAAGAAAATAGAAGGTTAAAAGTTACAGTAAGTGGTGCAATACCATACAAATGTGTAAAAGAGCTTTTACAAAAACTACTATTAAGTTTTAGTAAAATAAGTACATAAAACTAGAAAGAAATCTGAAATACTTCCACGTCATGATGATGACAAAACAATATGGAAAGCATTAAGAATATGATTTTTAAAAAATCATTTTGGAGGATATTTTCTGAATAATGCAAAAACTTTAAGTTACTCCAGACTGCAGTCTTATTATTTCACGCTAAATTTATATCTTTTACCCCATAGGACAAAGTTTAACTCTGATCTTGGCCATTCACGAGTCCAAGTTGTATTCATGGATCTAAACATTGGAAATATGCTATAATGTGACTCATAGCTGCCTATAAAGAGCAGATTTGTTTGTGCAGGTGGGATGATGCTGGGACCCTGTGAACATAATAAGTTTCAACAAAATAGACAAATAATCTGATTATATTAAACAATTTATCTGTTTTTCTATGGTTTTCGAAAAGTAGTCATGTAATGTTAAGTCAGCTAACTCTCTTTTCCCTGTAATCGTGTAATCCGACTGCCCTGCCCTGTAAACAAGAATAACAGAGAGACACTGTGCAAAAGGCTTCACACATGAATTGAAAGTGTGGACAATAAACAAACGAGTGTCCAGGGTTGTTGTGAATCCAGAAGCTTGCAGAGTGGATATGATGCAATGCATGATGTAAGCTTAGTTCACTCCCAGGGATCTGTTTTTACATGAGAGGGTTTGCCTCATAGCGACATGCGTGGGTGGGGGTTGGGGGTGAAAAGTGGGGCTCATCTGTGTCAGACACAGACCTGCTGGTACAGAGGGGGAAGCCAGCGCTCTCTGAGCTGCTTTTGCCTGCCCAAATCCTCACCCCGCTGTCCTCTAATCCTGAGCCCTGGGAGAAGCTTTGCCCCTTTTTAGGATCCCTTCTGCTAACAACTCCGTCAAGTTGCTCTATTCATCAGCGCACCATGAAGACATGCAAAGACATTGACAAAAAACAAGCCAGTATCTCTGTTTAGGTGATCTTTGCTCTTAGAAATTTTTTTTCCTTACAGTTAAAGATGTGATGGCATGGGCTGTGCTTACCTGTCAGTGTCCAGCGCTACCAGAGGCTTCTCATCTGGGCTCTGGTCTAAAGAGGAGTAACCTTTGTTTGGCACCACCAGCCTGTAAAAGAGTGCAGCGCAAACATCACCTTTGTGGAAAAAGTTTCCTGATGAAACAGTTTTTCTTGCAAATGTGTTTATCATCAAATCATTAAAATAGCACACAGTTTTTCTTCTAAGTATGACATTAATTCCCCCAAAATTAATCTGCAGCCTTCACAGAGCCGGCAGAGCTAAATTATCTTTCCGCCTCAGAGTTTCAGGGTTCAGACCAGTGGGTAGCCTTTCTTTTATTTCCACTAATCCACCAGAGAGTGGGATTAAAAACATGAGCCAGTTTTCAATGCTGCGGGCTGAACCGGGTTTATGCTCGGTAGTTTTGACACTTTTTTTTTCCCCTTCCACATTCATGCTCACAAATCATCTTGTTTCTTTTCTCTAAGAAGCCTTGTTGTGTGCCGATTGTGTTTTGAGTGTAACATTAGGAAGTCGGTTGGCATCCCAAGCAGGCTGGCAGCAATTAAAGCCTTAAGAAGCAGCCCACAATGTTGTCACGCTTTGCATTTCAGTCGTCCCCAGTAGTTGAACTGAATGGCGAACAGAGGGTCCAAGAATATGATGTTTGTGATGCTAATGAATGCAGAATGTAACATTTGTGGTCAAATTAGTTGACATAGGAGAGAAAGAGAAAGAGGCAGTGGGGGTTTTTACCTTGTCCGGGCGTTCTTCTTGGGCTGCTGATTGACAGGACTTCCCACGGTGCCATTCTTCACCGATGCCTTCCTGGCAAGATCCCTCTGTTTCTCTGGGCAACACAGGATGTGAGGTAATCAGTAAATACATCAGCTGAGCTAAAAACCATTTCCCATAACTGGAAGTGCCACTCGGTTTTATTCCTTTAAATAAGAGGTTAGTTTTCTACCCATTTATAAAACACTGTAGTGAGCAGCTGCAGCTGCCTGGCATCGAACCATTATGATGCCACTTGTGGTAATTCATGCTGATGAAACAATTAGTCAGTGAGTCTCTATTATCACATGAATATATTGATAAATAGCATTATATGGTGTAGTTTTCTTGTTATAAAGGATTCCAATCTCATCAGGATACTTTGAAGTAATATTTGGGATGGTGATGGAATAAGTTCACCATAAAGTTTTTATTAAAAATAATATATAATTGTACTCAAAAGAATATGAAGGATAATTATCAGGCTAAAGCCATCAGGGTATGCAAAGCTTTGATCAGGGTCATTTGGGTAGTTTCTGTTGTCATTATGATTTTAAAAGAA
This sequence comes from Craterocephalus amniculus, assembly GCA_036024015.1. Taxonomy (NCBI): domain Eukaryota; kingdom Metazoa; phylum Chordata; class Actinopteri; order Atheriniformes; family Atherinidae; genus Craterocephalus; species Craterocephalus amniculus. The sequence continues at coordinate 5,622 of JAVQJG010117251.1, forward strand.
CAACACAGTAATATGACAATAAATGGCTTCAATCAACCAGTAACTATAAGTGGAAAAATCATTTTCCTTGTATTACTAATATCTTCGGAAAATGGCAAAAAAAAAATAAAAAAAAATCACAAATTCTGTGAACTTTTGAGCACAGCTGTTTGTCTGCGAAGGTGCTGAATGGGAGCAATGCTGTAGCAAACAAGGAACAGACATATAAATTTTATCTTAATTGTATTCTATTCTTATTCTGACCTTATAAGATGCATTTAGTCAAACCCAGTGTTTGCCACTGCTCATTAATGACCCTTTCACATCACATGTGATGCCGGGTCATGTGTTGGCGTGCATTTGCAGTGTGTTGGTTAAGATACCTATCTGGACCTGTAGTGGTGAGGGCTTGTAGTTCATGGCCATGGTCTCTCCTTTAGTGTCGGGCTGTGCCTCTGAAGTGGAAGATGCTGCTGGGTCCTAGAAAAGAAAATGCAGAAAACACTACATTTGTGCACCAACATTCCAGCTTTCTACACTAACGTATATGTAAAACCTCAATGAACCATGGTTATAAAACGAAGGGCAAATAAATCTATCATATAGATAAAAACATGAATGCAAACTGTTTAAACATCATAATCAAAATTATTTTCTTGGTAACACCATCTGTTACTCCTGTGCTGTTTCTTTCTTTTTTTTAAAAATACAGTAATGTGTAAGATTTATTTATTGGGTGACAGGTTTGGATTGCACGCAGACCACGGAGCATGCAGAATATAGTTTGGCACTGTTCTACTGAAATGTAAAAAAAGACCTTACCCATGCCATGTGCACTAATGTAATGAATGAATGAATGAAAGCATGTTTATTTCCAACATGTTAGTGTGTTAAATGGAACGCTGCTAACCAACACTTTGGTAAAACAGTAAGAAGAAGCATGAGCTTATTTTTCCTACCTATTATTCTATTTTAGAGCAAAAGCCTACTTTTATACAAGCTCACTTCCTGTTTTAATGTGCTGACAGCTACAAGTAATATGACTTAATTAATATCTATAAAACAAAAATTTAAATGAGTGTAAGCCCCCCAATTAGTGTTAACATCTTTGTTCCCTGTACCGTGTGGAAACCATATGTTTTTGCCACTTCTTAAACTAGCTCAGGCTTGAGCCTCCCATTCACCCTCCACGTAAAGAAACACAAAAATTATCATCTTTCTGATATGCCAAAACACAGGAAAGATGTCCATCTTGTATATATGATACAATTTTATCTTTTATTTGTGGATTTAGCAATGAATCATGTTCACTGAATGATTTTCATTAGTGTTCCTAAGCCTAAAAAATCCCTCTGCATTTCCACTTCAGGAAGACTCAGCCTCTCTGAGATGCTTTTTTCCTACCCAGACTGACATCATGTCAATCGACATTAGCTGCAAAAGCTTCATTCATGTGTTTGTGTTAGGACAGGGGTCTGCAGCCTGCGGCTCCAGAGCTGCAAGTGCCTCTTTAAACCTTCCACAATGGCTCTTAATGACATCAGCTGAAAATAATAAAGAACCAACAAAAAATCAGTTGTAACCCATTCAGGGTTTAGCCGTTTTTTTCCTGGAATAATTGCATTAAATTTCGACAACATAATGACACTAGAAGTACCAGAAATATTTTTGTAGATCAATTTTTCTTGTCATCAGGTTGGAAATAATTATGTTTTGTTGGTTTTTTTAAACATAATTTTCCATAAATACCTTCATCCTATAAAGGAAAATGTATCCATCCTCTTTTTGAAAAATATCTTTATTTTTCTTTATTTCAAAACCTGAAAATAAAAATACAAATATAGTTTGTCAGAAATTACTAGAATTTTCCTAAAGTAGATTTTTATCACGATCATAAGGTATCTTTTTAACATGTAACATTTGCATAAATGTTAAATTAACTTTTAATTAGGTTGAGGAGAAAAATGGCTCTTTGGATTGTAAAGGTTACAGACCCCTGCCTTAGGTCCACACCTTTTTTCCAGTCTTTTATTTTTTCAAAATTGTAAGCAGTATCAAAATATTCAAGAGCATTTAGTTTGGACAATTAATTATGAGTTTAAAATGTTCTCCTGTTCATTTACATTTTACACCTCCTTCCAATACTTTTAGGGAAGTATATCATAGATTATTATATAACACATAAACCACTATATCATTGTTAATGTGAACCAATCTGGGTCCACAAGCAAGACCAAGACATGGCAGTCAACTGCTCACCAGTACTATATCTACAGACTGGTTAAATGCAGAGACTAATTTCCCATTCAGGATTAATTAAGTATAAATTATTCATAGTATGACAAACACCTTTTTTTTTATAGCACCGACAAGTTTAACCCTTGCAATTTTTTCTAAAACAACTCTATCACTTTGTGCTTTGCATCCATAGGGTGAGTGAAATTAGACCCATTCCTGAGGGCACAACGAACGATTTCCACTGGGATTTATCACCAGCCAACTCAGCCAGCAAAAAACAGCTTGCTTCAGAACTTGTTTGTGTACAACAACCTGGCAAGTTCACACTAACCTACTATAGCTGCTTGGGCTGCTGCATCAATAGGCCCGAGTGTTTAGCCAGTGTTGATAGCTCGGCCTCTTTTATGTGTGACCGAGTGGTGATGGCTTGAAGAGGCGTCGGTGTGAGAACAGAGGGGGTTGCTGTTGGAGCCATGGGTTCCCCAGACTGAGAGAGCGGAGCTGGGCCGTGCTTGTCCTGCTCTACTGACAGAGCTCCACATTATGTCGACGGTACAGGCCTAGCCTTGTTGCACACTGAGCAACTGCACACGTCACACGCACGAGAGCTGCCAGGCATTTGGTTTTTAATTTTCAATATATCCAGCGCCTCTGCGTCTGTATTCAAAGAAGTCTCAAAGTAATTAAATATTTGAAGACACTTGGTTCAGACAGGCTCAGACCTGTACTTTGAGTGAGAAATATTAGAAGTCAATATTTCAAACATTGCTTGGAAGAAATAATAAAAGAGGGATCCAACAACAGCCAAGCGTGAATCTTTCATTTAATCCCTGAGAAATACGGCACCAATTTAGCCCAGTTCTGTTAGAGTAGTAGGTGCTGAGTGGCCTCGCACTGATTTAAAAAAATTCAGATTTTAATTTCATCTCCAAAACAATAAAAACAAAAAATCCTGACCACAGCATAACAACAAATCCAGATAAAACCGCATGACAAAGTGTCTGAGGCCAACCTTTGAAATGAATGGCTCACTAAGATGGTCAAATTATCTCCATACTTCTTTTTCCACTTCTCAGAACATGGGATGGATTACCAATATTACTTTCATGAACAGCCTCATTCTCATAAGGAGACAATGCATTGCTCACTTAACTGAGATAATTCATGAAGACTGCAACAGTTAATACAATACACACAAGCAGCGTAGTCACTATGAAATCACAGCACCCAGATGATGTATTCTCTGTAACAAGCACGAGCGTCTTCTGCTTCGTGACAGGCTTTTCCCTTAGATCATTAGGCTTACCCTCCCGATTCCGTTCCCCTCCTTTTTCTTTACCATTCCCTTCAGAAAGATATTGTGATGATGTAGGATCACACCGTCTGTCGAATAAATTCTTTTGAAATTTTTTCAGGCGAGCTACGGCTGTGAATAATGAAAGGGATTCCTTATTAGGCTGCTTGTGACAGGATTTCCTGCCACTCCTAAAAAAAGAATTTATACCATGAGCAAAGAGCGGGTAGGTACCCCACGATAAACAAAACTAAGACTCTTTTTGGGTCTTTGAATGCAGCATATTTGTGAGAAACTTAATTATATATTAATATGAGCCCCTAAAAAAGGTATGAAAATAAAATAAAGTCCTTTTGAAGATAAACAATAAATATTTAGATACTCAGGAGGAGTCTATGCTTTTCTGCAGAACCTGACAGCCTCTAATAAATGATGAAGTGCTGACCTACGACTATGATGCGTTTTTATGTGTGTCAGTAAAACATGGCGCATCACCCCGACCTTCAGCATGTGTTCACATACACCTACTCATCCTGATCACATATGCACCCATGGGTTAGAGAAATGATCACTCAGTGCATCAGTTTCATCCGTGTCCCGTTGGTGACTCCTTCCCCCGCCTCTGATGATCAAGAGATACAAGGTTGCTGAGACGGCATAAACACCAAGCAATTGGTAGGATTATGCATCATGGTTGCCCCTCAGGCCAATAGCAGCGAAGACTGATCGATCAGGTGACCATTAAAACAGCTGACCGCTATACTTGCGCATGACAATGTCCACAAGGCTACGCACAGTGAAATCTCAGTGTGAACAGGACATTGTGTCATAAATAGATGCAGCCGTTAGTTATCACTCTCAGATGTGCTCATATCGAACAATGTCGGATTGTTTGCAAAAACAAAAAAGCCTGTGTAATCTATTATCTCATTGGGAAAGATAAAAAGAGAGGATTATTTACATGTAAAATCTGCAGGTGTAAAGCGCATTCATCCTGTTTAGGGATCATAGTGAGGTTATTAGCATCAAAATGCACGGCCACAGCACCTGGGATGCTGATATGGCCAGAAACTGTGGAAATGAGCCAGGAGGGAGTGTTTGAGAGGTTGGGATTGTAAAACAAACAACTGAAACATCCCACAATCCTGAATGAGTGACACGGGCGGGGGAATAGAAACTAACCACTGACACAGCCACAGCCCGATTATCTCTGGTATTAGATTGATTCCCCACAAAATGTTGGGGGATGAACAATGAGATTGTACAGATAATTTTAAAAACAAAACTCTTCAGTAGAAAAAAAGAAATCTTCAGTAGCTGTGAAAATCTTTCTGCCAGAGAATGGTGGTGTGCTTTGCTTAAATCCCTGAGGCAAACACTTTGTGGTAGCTGTTTTGTTTAAAATGCAGAAAGTAAGGCTATCTATCGGGATTATTCAGTTAGTAGTGTATTCCTCACATCTAAGAAAAAGTCTGTTTCTAAATAACTTGTAACAAATCTAATAGAGAAATAGTAATTTTGCTGTAGTCACTGGCTGCTGTTGGACAATGCTCAGATATTATTGATTGATATTTGTCATTTAGAAACAGATTCTTCCCACGCGCCTGCTAACGGTTCAGGGATTTATACAGTGATCCACTTCACGCGATCTTTTGGTCTCACACCCATCCTGACCCAAATACACGTCACCAAATGACGAAATGTAAAAACAGTGAGCTTTGACATCAATTGATGCAAACAAGCGCATACTGACGTGGGTTTCACAGACTCTCCATTTTGGCAAAGTGCGTAGTTTAATTAATCCGATGCAATAAAGTGAAGGATTTTTTTTACTTTTAGGCGTTAGATGCGTATCTATTTAAATATTCTATAAGGAGAGCGATGGTAGCCATCCTTTCATCTTCATTTGGTCCCTGTACAACCAATATAACGATCCAGTTTGTCCCGAGGATGCAAGTAGCAATCCGTTAGCTCACGCGCAGATTATGTGACACAGCTGGCACGATTAAATACGGACCAGACAAGAATGCCAGAATTTGCATTCGATAGAGACTGATTTGCATAACAAGATGTGTTTTTTCGGTCTTTCCTCTCTTACCAAAGGCTGTGTCTCTCCGTTGACTGAAGGCACTTGGAACCTGTCGATTTCTTCCATCATTTTGGCGAAGCGTTTAAAAAAACGACGCAGTGATTGAAAATAAACGTTGAGTTCAATCTAACTATCCCGGTTTATGATGCTTTATGATGCTCGGCTGTCGGGATCCCTCATCAGCATGTTAGCAGCTCGTTTTCCTCCATCCTGCTTGACAGAGGTGACTCGACAGCAAAACAGCAGTACCGCCCTACTTCCGGGTCTATAGAATATTCATGAAAAATCTGTCCAATCACGGAGGAGATCGCGCGGAAATACGTTGTGAATATTTTAGTCATTAGTTATGAACTACTTTTATATATTTTAGTTAAAATATCAAATTGTGATATCTAAAAAGTTCATAAATTGTTTAATATAATTTGTAAATTGTGCATTTCCGTTGTAAAAGTCCTCACACATATATGCACAATAATAAATGAAAAAGGAAAACATAATAATACTCATCATCATTATTAACAATCTGGCAAAATGATAAGAAATTGCTCCAAACTTTTAAGCTAGTGAGTGGCTTTCGTTTCGAAATAATTAAAGTCATTTTACAGTCTTTGACAGAAACACCGGAAAAGTGGTTGCCCTGGCAACCCATACACTGACGGCTGCTGCCGAAGAGAAAAATGTAAAAGCTTTGAAAAAGTTTTGTTTCGACCCCACAAACTCGCCTAGCCCTAAATTTCTTGGTAAAGCGTCTACAACCAGAAACCTTTTGCAATGCCCGTGACAAACAACAACAATGCACCGCCAGCCAAAAAGGTAATTGATATCTTATGTTAGCTAGCGTTAACTAGCTTAGTTTTGATGGTGGAAATCAGCTCTAAACATTGTTGTTAACTTTGCCAGTAATCGTGTTGTAATTTGTTTTGTTTTTGTTTTTCATTTCTTTACACAGGGCCCAAATGTTCAAAAGGGTGTTGTTGCTAAGTCAGTCAAAGCCCCAAGTAAGAAAAAGGTACGTTTTCCTCGAGGCTCTCAGTAAGAACCACGAGAGATGTAAGTAACTATAGACATAAATGTGTCGGTGTGTCATTATAGGATGATGACGAGGCCGTGTACATGGGTGAAGGATTGGACGACTTTTCTTCTGGGAAACTCCTTAAGCCTGCAGATCAACTGGAGCTTACTGAGGCTGTAAGAGAAGGATGGGAATATTCAAGAATGGATTATGATAGAATAGACCAATGGGTAGAAAAAAAAACGAGAAAGAAAAAGATGCATGAAATCTCAACATGCTTTCTATGGTTGTTTTGTCTCCAGTTATTAATTATACAAGTGATTTAATAAAATTTAACATATTTATTTATCTTTTTCTCCAAGAATTTCTTTAAATGTTAATCTTTGTATCTGATTTTAAATGTTTTTCAGTCGTGGTGATCTTAACGTAGTTTTGCACTTTAGCTGTTATCATTTGCTTTTTGTTTTGGGGGGGTTGGTGTTGAAGGTTTTTCCATTTTCACTTTGTGTCCGCATGTCATTTAATGTATTTTATTTCCTTTTTTGGGGTATATTTTATATCTCTTTGGTAAATTCATGGGTTACCTGACTCCTTGAACAAATTGATTCATTTATCCTGTTCAATAATCTGTTCAGAGAAATGAAAGCAAACACAAAGTGTTAATGAATGCATCTCAGACTTTGTTTTGATTGAGTTTCATATTTCATCCATTGCACTTGTGGCCAACATCTCTGTATTGACATGACTAGGAGCTGAAAGAAGAAATTACGAGGGTCCTGACCGCAAACAACCCACATGCTCCACAAAATATTGTTCGCTACAGCTTTAAGGTAAGAGGGTTACAACTTGAAGCATACATTCACAATATATAATATTTTAACCTCTTTTTTTAATTTTAAAAAAAAAAGGAAATTTAAAAAATTTTACAAAATCCTAAATATTCAGTTTGATCATTCGTTTGAACTTATATTTACAAATAGGATGGAATAAATCTAGAATTTGATGCCAGCAACACACTGCAAAAAGTTGAGATAGAGGGATGCTTATCATCAAGTTATATTACCTTTCCTAAGTGAGGATACAGGTACAGTTTCCAAGATTCAGCTGCACGACATTGTGTGGTCATTGTTTTCTGATTCTCATGATGCATCATACTTTTTCACTAGAGATAGATCTGGACTGGAGGCAAGTTATTAAAGCACACATACAGTTTATATAAGGTCCTGCAGAATAAGAGCTACTGAAATAACCACAAAGCTCCCAGGAACAAGTTGTCTATAGGTTCATCTAAATTCTAATATCTGCTTCTTCATTCAATAGCACCTTTCTACATATTCAGATTACACATTTTATTGACACTGATATACCATCGTACTATCACAGATGGCTTTTACGCCTTTCACAGGGCATAAAAGCGTCTTTTATCTTTCTCTCAACCTGAGAGCTTCTGCCCATAAACCTCAGTGGTGTTTCTGAGCAGAGGTGGTATAAAGCTTCTTTCTTGTGTAATACAGTGTTAGGTTATATTTCCGGATGCACTGATCAGTTGTATTAAGTTATAACAGGTTTTCAAGGTACTCTGGACACAGAGTGGGTCTATAGAGGACGTAATGGGCTCATGCATTTGCTGGCTGAGGTCTCAAAGGTCACATGTAATGTGATTTCTGGACTTTTCCTTTTGCAATGAAATTTTTTCCAGACTTTCTGATTTTTTTCAGTCTTATATGTGATCAATGATTAGACCGCGGTCTAAAAGTTATATCAAGCCATCCAGTCGGAGTGTCTGACTACTTGGATTCAATTGGATTCCAATTTTTGGGGTAACGATTTGATTCTGTATCGATTTTCGATTCAAACCGATCTTAATTCACATTCAATCCACTTTTAGTAAGAAATGTGCTGATTAACTCTGTTCCACTATAAGCCAGAAACAGCTCAGATGAATTGTTTCATTAGTTGAAAGAAAACTGATAATTTTAATCAAAAAACAAAGTGAAGCTAATAATTTTTAGTCTTTTAAATTGATTCTTGGAAATTTTTTAACGATTTTGAACCTTGATGAACAAGAATCTCAATTTCGATTAAAAACTATATTTTTCACCACCCCTACTGACTACCATGAAACTGAACCTAAGTTACTTTCTAAGTAACTGTTATATAAATAATTATATTCAATGTGTTCAACATGTTCAAATAAATAAGATAAATAAATACATTTTAAAAAACTAAGAAGAATTTAAGAAAAAAATGCAGCATTTTCTTTCATTTTAGGAAATATCCCAACTTATCTAGAATGTGGTTTGTGGATGCCAATGTAATTCTGAGAAGAGATGTATACAGTATATAGTTTGTTTTTTGAAGCAAGGGGCTATTATCAGATAACATGGACCTTAATGCAGTTTTTAAGACCCCCTAGAACAAACCAAATTAAACAAACTTGTTTTTCTGCTTGTTCGTTTGTCTCAGGAACGTTCCTACAAACAAATCAGCGTTGTGGATCAGCTGGCTGTTCACTTTGTGTTGGAGGGCAGCCTCCTGCATCAAGACTCTGATGAAGCTCGAAGGTGGAGGGTAAAGGAGGGTCTTCCTGAAGGTAGTTACTGAAACATTCCCAAATTTTCATGTATTTGAATAGAGCACAGAATTACTCTTTTATAGAGGTGCAACACTTTATTTTTTTTTATAATAACTCCTGGCAGTGTATTTACAGCAGGGATCTTATATGTTACTGTGGCCTTCCTGTGTGGAGTTTGCATGTTCTCCCCGTGTATGCGTGGGTTCTCACCGGGTACCCCGGCTTCCTCCCACTGTCCAAAGACATGCCTGTTAGGCTAACAGGGCACTCTAGATTCTCCCTAGGAGTGAGTGTGTGTGTGAATGGTTGTCTGTCTCTCTGTGTCGGCCCTGCGACAGACTGGCGACCTGTCCAGGGTGCACCCCGCCTTTCGCCTGTTGATAGCTGGGATAGGCTCCAGAACACCCGCGACCCACTTGGATTAAGCGGTTCAGAAAATGGATGGATGGAGATTCATTTATACTAACATGATCCTCCTGCTGTAGCAGGTCTCTGTAAGACAAAGTAGATCAATATGATGATCACAAATCAGGTCATTCACTAACAGAGACTTAGATGGAAGAGAGCTGATATTCAGTAAACCACATTTAATAGATTTATTCTTAGGTTCATTTCATTTTGTTGTTCTGATTTTTATGAGGTTTTTATGATTCACTTTATTTATGCTGTTATGTTTTCTGTTTCTGGGTGGTCGGGGGGCAGACACAGTCA
>JAVQJG010117256.1:0-29636 GCA_036024015.1 Craterocephalus amniculus
TTTAATTCTTTCTATTGCTTTCTTGCTGTAATGTTTCCAATGTTTGTATGTTAAGCACCTTGAATTGTCATGTACATGAAATGTGCTATACAAATAAACTTGCCTTGCCTTGCCTTAAAGCCAGTGTAAGACTGCACCTTCATTTATTTAATTTAATTTATGCTATCATTTGTTAGTTTTGGGGACCAAAACATTTTAGGGCCATAAAAAGATTTTGGTTTAACTTGAATACGTTATGCAATGCCCAATGTGTGTGACAAAAAAAAGTCATTCTCCCTGTATGTGTGTTGTAATCTGAATTTTACTATTCTATGTGACAGTTTGTCCAGCCATATGTGCATCAGTCCTTGTGCAAAGCTAGCAAACCCCACATTTTCCTTAACCAAATAAACCATATTCTCAACCAAAAATAAACAAAAATGCCTCTCATAAAGAGAAGAGTTAAGTCCGTATTTGGACCAAAATTAAAAGTGAAACCTAACTTGGAATCTCTTAAGTAGTTTATAAACAACTGGATCTAATATAAACTAAGAGATCGTGTTTGTATCCGCGGAGAGTGTTTTTATCCAAAGAAGGTGGGTTATTCATTGGAAGAAAAGCTAAAAGCTTTGTAACATCAGACTAAGATTTAGGAGGATGATCTGAGCATGCACATTCCTGTCATTACAAACACAGAGTTTCTGAGAGGGAGAAATGAATCACACAGATGGTGAGAGACTATGCGTTCAGTAAGAACACCAGTACACTGCTTTATATTCACATAGCAAGTAGAGCTGTGGTTTTAAGGTTTAAAATCACTTTACTTGAACAATAAGGTGATAAAGTAAATCCTCTGGTGATAGAGCAGGTATATTTTCTCATAACAAGTAAGAATTATACAACATGGACCTGTACATTACATGGCTGCACCATGTGGAGTCTAGACTAGCACTACCCACAGCAGAGTGTTCCTCTGTGAAGTACATGAAAATGGTGTGATGCAAAGGTCTGAGTTTTTTACTCCACTTATACTATGTTTCCACACAGTAAGCATTCTATAAAATGTATTAATTTTTCTCTTAAAATGCTAAATATGTGTAAGTATAGGAACTATTTTATATTGGCATTATGTATTTTTCTACATTTGAGAATCCATGCTACAGTACAGTGGTAACCCAACAACACCTATGATTTTAGCATAACTGAACTGCTATAAGATGACTCGCATGAGAACATTCTCAGTACTCTCTGTGTTTATCTGCTTGTTATGTTGTGATAATATGGTAAGGAAGCATTAAACATCAGGACAAATGCGGTAATAACATAATCAACACACTAAATCATGGGGGTGGGGGGTTTATGATGAGTGGCTGCATAAGTTCAAAAATGTTTGGCAGATGACACTCATCTCCGCAAAAGATTCTTTAGAAGAATCTTTATATTATAAAGAGGTACGTTCTAAGTAATAAGAAAACAATTCCTACGAGGCATGTGTTTTAAAAATAGATCTTAGAGTGATACTGTTTAACTTTTGGCCACCAGGGTGAGCTGAACCTGTAACTTCCCACAGGCCACATGTCACTGTTGCAAAATGCAACAGTTTCCATCCTGTTTTGGAATCATGCCTACAAACAGCTTTGACCAGCTGTTAGTGAAGAAATTTGGATTCAGAAAAATTTCAAAGGATTTTTCACCATTGAAGGATCGGGCCCTGGTAGAGGGATGCGACTGAGTGCTTCTAGTTATATACAGTATGATGCATTTATCGCACGAAAATCTGTATTTCTTGCACAAAAAGGTCTTGGGAGTCATGTTAGGTTTGGTCTGTAACTGATTAGCTTCAACTAGCAGCATTTAGACAAAGATATATTCTGCAGTGTTCGGCAGCTCAACAGGACTTGCTGCTGTTGTTCTGAGTAAACACTGCTAGAAGATGTACAAAAGTAAATCGATGCAGGTCACATAATCCCATGAGTGCCGTATCCGCTATTACGAAGTTACAATGTCTGGTTTCTGAAGAGGGCAGCCCTTTCCGAGCGCTAACACTCATCAAACATTATATATTGACCCCAGAAGTCATTCATCATTACTCACATCAGGCTGAAATTTGGGTCAGAAGTTACACAGTATCCCTTTAAATCAGCACAGAGATGTATGTTCTTCTCTGTACTCTAAGAGTTGAACATCAAGATTAGAAATACTGCACTTCAAAAGGAAAAGTAATGTCAAATTCTTTTATGTATGACTTTTGCAGTTTTGAAAATCAGTTTCTGCCAAAAACATGAAAAAATACTTTAGCCCTTACTGATCTGTTCATGTAAGGTCGTGACATGTTTGGGGGCTGATAGTACAGCCGCGTCATACTGTCAGTTTGAAGTTTCAATATGACACTTGAGTAAAATCAGAGAAAGGCAGCATCAGATTATCTGAGCTTTGCAGCTGCTCCTGCTGAATGATTCACACCCAATTGTTCTGCTGTTCTCATGTATGATGTTTAAAAGCTCCATCAGATGGAGCATCAGTCAGTCCCTGGGATCCCACAGGGGGTGAAATCGATCCATTTACACGCTACTCCACCATGACCAATGCTGGGCTGCCCACCAAATTCGGTGTGTACTTCTGTATGTGTGTATCTGGGTTTTTTGGGACACTGTGTGTTGTAATTATGAGGAAAACAGAAGTTCAAAATGAATGGATTTACCTACGATGGGAAATAAGAAAGTCTGTCACTTGCTCATGACTGAAAAACTGTATCACATGACGTTAATTATATTTAAATGCCCCTAAAATGTGTCTGTCATAAACATCCTTAGAAAAGTTTAAATTTTATTACTTTTTGTTTTTGGGGGGTTTCTTTGGCATCAAATGTCGATCACAGTTGTTTGGCTTCTCAGTAGTCACTGTACCAGCAAATATCACCATTCACTATTAGACAAACTTTACTGTACTTTATACCAAACAATAATGAATATAAGATTAATAAATGAAAAAGATCACATCAATTGAAGGTGTGATTTCAGTGTTAAAGTGCTGCCAGCAGGGTATTAAAATAGACCCCCCAACAATCCTATAATACGCCTGAAAATGATCTAGGCTATTCTGCAATCCCTTTATCAACTGGTGAAATTCTCCCTGCTCCTGACAAATGGATCCATGACAAATGGATCCAGTATTTAGGCAATCTTTTCTACTCTGAATAACTGAGAGGGCCATAAAATCATCCACATCACAGCAGACAGGTGATTAAAACGTGTTGATGAGTGATGAGTAAAAAATGATGATAATGATGAGCAAACTGTTTTTCTGTTTCAATTTCTGTTGGATGACAAATGAATATACAGAAAATGTGGGTTTGGTGTGCAAAGATCTTCAGTGACATCTAGCAGCAGAACTACTGAATATACATCCCCAGCTCTGAAAGGCTTTTTTGAGAACCAGTTTTTGGTTTGTTTGCAATCTGGTAGACCAAGGATGAGTACCACAATAATCAGTAAATATAAACAAGGGAACAAAAAGACAATAGTATTTATTTTCATGTAATTCCATCTGAACATATTTTTGCAGAAGGCCATGTTAAATTCCATATACTTTATACCAATGCTAGCTATTCAGCTTGGCTTTCACTAGTTTGTAGTTGTTGTATATATTTGTACTAACTTCTTCATTTTCAGTTTATTTCTCTATTTACAATACTAACTTCAGCTGATTTATAAAAATATTCATTAGTTCATATGTTTAATGTGTTATTGACTAATTTTCACTAACTTCAACTGAGAGCAGTGGATAATTACTAACACCAGACTCATGTGAAGATTCACAGGCTCATATTGAGAGACAAGATGAACCTATGAGATTACACATTGGCCTTGGATGCTGGAGCTCAAAGATGGCCATTGTTACAGAAGTATAGGGAGGGCTGCGTTTCTCTTGCAGATGCTGGACCAGGTTGGTGTGCACAGGAGCTGAACAGCGACCGCGGCCTTGCAAAAACACATATACACATGAAATGCACACTCATAGACAGATGCATTGTAACAAGTATAAGAAGAGGATCTTGTCTAAGATAGGCCAGTCTCTTCAGGTTGTGCTGGGGGACTCTGCACACACTGGGTGCAACAGAGGACAGCAGCTAAAGACTATGAACAGACCTCCTCTCAAGAGTTATGCATTTTATCTGTTCCTCAAAAACCTGTTTCCAAATGGATAATTACTGCATAGGAAATTATCTTTCAGCCAGTAACAAGTTATGTAACCCCAACTGATGCAATGAGTAGCTTCCTATTTCTTAAAAAAATCATGATGGAAGACACATCCTGTGGTTGTAAAAAAGATGTTAGAATGTATGAGTTGGGTCAAATCACTGGCATGCATCAAGCAGAGGAAACATCAAAGGAAATGTAGTAACTAATAAAATCGCATTAAGATTTGTCCAACCAGGAAATTTGGTCAGAAAAAAACCTTAATGATTGTGATCTGCGATAACTTAGAGGGGCCCTTTGTGTTTTAAAATGTTAAAATTATACCTTTTCTATCCCATGCATGCTCCAACAATGTCGTGATATGTAGAATGAGCCCTGACCTAATTACTGCCACTGATGGAGTGCATTGTTTTGCTACTTTTAGGGGATTCTGTGAGAAATAAAAGATTAATGTGTGGAAGTACATTATGTAGCTTGTTTGGTATAGCACATTATATGTTAAAATGCAAGCCAGCTCTCTTTCTCCTTTACCTTCTTTTACTACCAGGTAAAAGTTTTGTTCATGGGAGCAGGATAACTGTTAGTGTAAGTACTGTAAAAGGCAAAAATAATATCTAAGTATCTGAAAAAGGTAAACATTGTAAAGGTTTGCCTTTATTGACCGCAGAAGAATATGCTGATGATGATGTTGGAGTTTGATGACAATATGATGCTATGAAAGTGTAGCCTACAAATAGTAAACACACGTTTGCCCTTTTCAATGATGCACTAACCCGACCGGTCTCGTAAAAAATACAACCCGAAGATTCTGGATTTCCTGGTAATATTGTTATCTGTTAACAGGACTCTGGAGCAATGGAAGGAGGTCATGTGGTCTTATGAATCCCAATTTACCCTGTTCCAGAGTGATGGGAGCATCAGGGTAGGAAGACAGGCAGATGAGTTGATGCAGCCATCATGCTTACTGGTTGCTTTACTGTATTACAGTAAGCCTGTGGAGGCAGTTAGGTTGGTCAGGCCTTGGTTCAGCAACTTTATGTCTCCATAAAAGGTTCTACAATTGTGTGTGAAAGAGACAACAAGATGTATATTTTAGATTTCTGTTACCTACTGGTTTACAAAGGTTTAAGTTTAAAAAAAAATATACATAAACTGTTTTTACTATCTAAAGCCATTTGTTTTGCCTCCGCCTCAAAAGTGCTTTATAATTATAACTGAAAAGAACTGCGCTGAAAAGAATTGAAAAAATGAGGTCAGTGGAAACCTGAATAAACTGGAAGTCCAGGTTATTCCATGAATGGATCTTTTTCCTTCCCTGATAGCATGGGTATCTTCCAAGATGACAATGCCAGGATTCATTGGGCTCAAATTGTGAAAGAGTGGTTCTCTGAGCATGAGTCATTATTTTCACATGCGCATTGGCCACCAAAGAGTCCTGACCTGAACCCTTATTGAGGATCTTAAGGTGGCCCAACAAAATATTGCGTTACCTTTTTTTTTTTTGGCGGTGACTTTTCTTTGGCCAGGTAGTGTATTAGAGAGAAACCCAATGATTTTTCCACCAACAATGTTTTCCTTGTATTCTCTTCCTGAGTGCACCAGTAAGGATAAATAATGGAAAGCCCTATCTTTCCACTCGGTCACTTATTCTATTTGCTAGTGCAATACTTGCATAACACAACTTTACCGCAACCATACAACATATTGTTTTCTTGAAAATTTAATGATTTGTGTTTTGGTGACTTGCTCTTTGTTAAAAGGAAGACACAATTGTAGAATGTAAGTGAGATAACCGATTTAGGTCCTCTAAACATGGGTAATACCACAGAGAAACATACATACACAACAAAAACAACCTTAGCTTGCAACTCGTTTTGAACGGACAGAAATTCCAACCCATAAGAGGTGGACCGGTCTTACTATTCTATTTAACACAACTTGTGCTTTGACACTACCAAGGGGGTACAAAGTAGAGGGCAGTTGCTCCCAGAAGTCATCTGAATGTATTTACATCTACTTAACATTACATGCCATACATAAAAGATGGAATAATAACTGCTTCACTTAAAGTTTCATGATGATGGGGCTTCCAGTATAAAAATTCTGTTCTGCCTTCACCTTTTCTTTTTAGATAGGCTACAGGAATTTGATACAGGTATTTGAGTGATACTAAAGTTATTTAAAGTTATACCAGATCTGTATGTTTGCCTGTGCTTTATCAGTTAAACCGAACACTGGTTTAAACTACTTTTTTCTTCATGAACAAAGATGTTGTAAATGTGAACTTATGTTTTTTTTTATGTGCATGTATGAAGTGTCTGAGGAGAATGACTGACCAGTTCCTTCTTCTTCATGCACTCCATGAGAATGATGAACAGATGCTGGGCTTGGGTGCGGCTGTAGGTGAACGTCTTCTGGATGGTCACCAGCAACTGGTCTCTTAGAGATTCATTAATGATGCTGTGGGAGCAAAGAGTTGGGAGAAAGGGTAAAAAAGGAAAGTCATGAAAGGATTTGATGGAAGATAAAAGTGAATCTAAAAGTAGTTTATTTGTCATTAACTAAAACAATGTGAGCTGAGACTTTCAATACCTCAGAGAACTTACTGTAGGTGTTAATTACTGTAGCTATATAAATATATAAAAACTGTGATTAATTTCTATGAGAAATATGGCAACAATGTTTTTAAGCTCTGCTATGATGGGTCTTTTCAATAAAAAGAAAAGCATTAAACTTAATATAAAATTGTATAAATGCTTGTTTATATGCTTGTGATTCCAAAGAAACCATGAATCCAGCTTTCATTCAAGTAGATTTTACGGATCAAAAAGGCAACTATGATATTTGTGCTTGGACTACTGCGTCATATGAACATGTTAGCACATACCCTCCGTCCTCTGAGTATTTATGTCCGAAGGCCAAGATGTCTGAGGCTCTACCACTGCCATCACACACCACCACAGGGACTGGAGGCGTGTCCCTGAGGTACTCCAGCACTATGGAGATCACATTTGGACCCCCTTCTACGATAAGAGCCACCACTGGCACACCCTGGCCAATACCTGCACATGAAGTGGGAGTGGGAGAAACAGGAGGTGAGGTGTGATTGCAGAGTGGAAACAAAGAAAAAATACCTGACAGAAATGGAAAGAGGGAAGAAAGAAAAGACAACATTTGTATCTTGGATTCATAAATAGAAAATTTGTCCTAAATTTGTTACCAGCAAGATGTGTATTTGACACTTGGGATGCCACATGACTCTCCAGTTATGACACTTCTAATTTAAGGAAAAAAGACTCTTGTATCAAATATATCCAGCCTTTTTTGTGCTGTCTTTATAAGCCCACTACAGTGTGTGTCGATTTGTTTGTGTATTCATATGATACAGTATAAGTCCCACTAAAAGTACTTAAACTTTCTATCAGTGATTGAACAGTATACACAGTGGCGTAGGGTAATATACAATCCTTTTTTTTTAAAACAAAATTTACTGTCTTTTGTATTTATTGGAGAGAATTATCCAATATTAGATATAATGTGCCAAAAAATGTGAACCTTCACATTATTGTCATGTATATGGTGCGGCCTCCTACATTGCAATACTACTGTAACTGCTGCTAAATGTCTCTCTAAATGTCTCTGGTACTCATTGATCAGCCCTGTACATTAGATTGGAAATTTAGCCCACCGCAGCATTTTACCATCTTGTTCACTGATGGGACAAGGTCTTTGCTGCAGCACACTATTTTGCTTTTTGTGAAGCATGAAACTAATCTAAACACAAAAGTTCCATTTTACTTAATACTCAGGGCTTGTCAGAGCATTTACTTTTCAATATAAATACACTTTTTGAAATGACACATGTATTTAAAGAATTCAATTTTCCTATATCTTTACACTTTGATGTTTTATGTTTTATCTGTAAAAACATATGTATCTCCTCTCTTTCATGCACCATCCAGCTTCTCTCCCAGTCAGTTTTGTGACTGTTCCAATAATCTAAAGTGAGAAAAAAGAATAAAAAATCATGTTCTCCTTCTACATGATAATATGAACCAATTCAAATTAATGTTGTTGTTTATTGAGATTTTTCCAGGTAACGGTGTAATTATAAGCTCATTAGACCACTTGTTAAGAAGCAGCATAAAGTTTTATTTTGCCATTTTGTTAGACCATGTTATTATAGAAGTCTTGGAGGGACAAACTGGCTCAAGACTATTCACAGGGATTAATTTATTCATTAAAAAAATTACAATAATTACATGAACACAACTTTGTGGTGTGAGCTGTGAGGTAGGGGGTATTCAGTTGGTGTCTATCTTTAATTTACATCCAACACACCAACCTTTTAAATTGGCTGCATTTCAATAAAAAGTCTTTTTTCTATGCTCTGATAATGCAAACAGGTAAATAATTAACCAAAACTAAGTTTAATGTGATTTTATCCATCTTAAACTGCAGTATGTAAGACCACACAGCAAAACAGACGTTACAATGGCTGAGGATATGAGGATATGCGGTGTTTATGAACATAAACCAGAAATGATAGAGCAGTAAGAGCAGCCCAGCTACATATCATAGTAAAGAAACAACAGAGTGTGTTCAGAAAATAGATTTCTTCAGGTTCACTGTAGAAAGAAAGGTGCAGGAGGAGAATCCTGCCAACAGACATCACTATCCTCACTGAGTATGAATCATTTTACTCTGACCGACAATAATTTCTCAAGAAAAAAACAACAAAAAGACCCTTTTAAAATCTAATGAAGTATTTTTTAATTAATTAATTTTTTTGTGTGCATGTTCGAGGAATGCACTAAGTAGCACAGTAAAATTATGTGTGTGAATGAGTTCCTTCTACTATAAAGCTATAAAGACAGTCATAATTAGTATAGCTGCCTATTAAAGGAGAGGCCAAACAAAAAGTAGACAGACTGACTGTTCATAACAGAGATAGTTAGAAATGCACACACACACAATGAATATATTTCAAAACCATAATATTATCATAACTAATCAAACGTACGGTACATTTTAGGCCACAGTAGGAAATCAAAAACTGAAGAAACAAATTAAAACACAGAAATCCGGAGAGAGAACACTGAATTCTTGACAGAAAGGCTCCTGCTGAACTACAAACCATGAACTGTAAGACACTGTGGCATCTCCAGTGATGCATAAAAAAAAGATATTTAATATCCATAAAATACATAGATAAATACTCCACGTTGCTGTTCAGTCTAAGAGCACAATAATGAGATACTGCTCAACCCTAAATGATGAAGTCCAGATTTTATAGCCATATCCAGCTTCTTTTTAAATCACAATGATGTTTTTCTGTAGAGACAAACTCCACATAAAAGAGGCCTGCTCTTTCTCACTTTGTGTCCACCTCTGAAGTTTTCCATTCCATACACACTTCATTCATGTCCATTCCCTCCCACTTTAATTCATTGAGTTGTGTAATATGTTGGATATGTTGGCTCTTTTAATTCAAAAACTGCGTAACTGCCTCATCTTCCCCAGCCTACTCCCTCATCTTTGTCTGCATAATTCACAGAGCAGAAAGCTCGCTCTGCCTCTCAACCACACGCACACAAACGCAAGCATGTGCACATATCTGGGAGTGCGCTCACCAATACCATACCATGTGCCCCACACAGCCTTATGCTGCCTTGCAACAGGGACAGTTATGTAAGGAGAATATTTTAGGGGCCCTGTCTACTTCAAAGAGGTAAAACCTCACTGTGCCAAGACATCACACGACCTTACGCAAACAGAGCATAATGTGACAGAGTAGTAGACTAATGACTTGCCATGTTTTATCCAACTCTTTCTTTCTTTTGGATATCTATTTTTGCTCTTTCTTGAATGTTTGTGTGCATGTGTGTATGTGAGCAAGCTTGCAGTAATGTCAGATCAAACATTGATATTGATGACTAGTGAGCTTTGCAGGCAATGCTGCAGTATCTAAATTAGATTATTGTTCAGCTGAAACCCACTGAAGAGCAGATGAGGAGGAGAAAGCACATCTGTGTCATGGTTAATTGGCAGGATGAAATTCTGTCAGTGTGAACACTAACACACGTACACAAACACATCTACAGTGTCACATAAACACAGATAAGTCCTGACACACTAATTCACCCACACCCACAAATTCTGCTGAAATTTATTTATCCTTTGGCTGAATGGGAGGTGAAAATCTCCTATATATAGTTAGCTTTTTATTAATAACTACAGATTTAACCAATATTTGTGACAATAAAAAATATATTTATTTATTTAGATTTTTTTTCCAATTCTACCCTCTTTAATGTCAGACAATATTTTTCAGGATTTGTTTTTTTGACTGTTCTTCCACCCAGCTCAATGATGTCTTTCTCTTACAATGTTGTAATAAGTCTTTGAGGGGAAACACTGTCTAACTCTAACACAAGTCTGGCTTTGGTATGACTGATATTCAACTTGTCAACAGTAATTAGACAAAAAATTTAAAATGGCCGTAGTCACCAACCCTGCTCTGTAGAGTTGATTTTGTTTGGTGCAAAAAAAACCTTCAACAGTCAATTTTTTAAAAAGGGGCATGTAACCTCTGAAAAGTGGTTCCATTGTAAATGGTTCAATAAAAACTAAAATAATTTTTTTTTAAATCAATTTTTCATTGATCTTTTCATATAAATGTATATACTAACTCACATTCATATTTATATACAATGATAAAATCTATTTAACAGAATAAAATTTAAACTCAATTCTTTTGACATTCTGGTTCATCAAATTGAAAACTGCACTTGAAAAAATAATTAAAAACATGCAGTGTGATGATCTGAACACACCTGCAGAGGATTGCAAGTAAGGATTCAGAGATTCGAAAGGATTCTTTTTCCAGCAGTCCTGCTAAAGAGGGCAGATTAAAAGTTATAATGTCACTGAATAAAAGGAGTGATGAATCTGTACATGTCTGCAGAGTTGTTGTTCTTTTTTGGTACTAAAGAAAAAAATCTTGATGAATGGCAAACATATGCATAAAGTTACATTTGACCTAAAAGAAAATAGTGTAGCAATTATTGCAGTGGAGTTAGGAAGAAATTATCTCAGAATATGTGGAACCCATATTAAACTGTAAAACCTGAGAAAAACAAACAGAGCTGCTTTGATAACAATCAAGCTGTCAGGTCAGTGCAAGCAGAAAAAAAGGGCTCTTTAGTTTGTGGTTACCCATAAAATGATGTTTCAGTCCTTACTGTCTGTAAACATGGTTCTATCTAGAAGTGAAATATAGGATGATTCAATGGGTAATTTTTCTATATAAAAAGTCAAGGACATGGCCATTTACGCTTTAATATGTACACAGAGTCTGAAATTCTGGGCTGCACGGTGGTGTAGTGGTTAGCACTGCGGCCTCACAGTGAGAAGGCTGCCGGTTCAAGTCCCAAGTCGGTTGGAGCCAGATTCCGGCTGAGGAGTGGCTTGAAACTGTGCAAACATGCAAACATGGAGTTTGCATGTTCTCCCCGTGTATGCGTGGGTTCTCACCGGGTACTTCGGCTTCCTCCCACTGTCCAAAGACATGCCTGTTAGGTTAACTGGGCACTCTAAATTCTCCCTAAGTGAGTGTGTGTGTGAATGGTTGTCTGTCTGTCCATGTTGGCCCTGCGACAGACTGGCGACCTGTCCAGGGTGTACCCCGCCTCTCGCCCGTTGATAGCTGGGATAGGCTCCAGCAAACCCACGACCCACTTGGATTAAGCGGTTCAGAAAATGGATGGATGGATGGTAACCAGTGTTTGGTAGTAATGTGTTACTGTTTTACTTTTCAGTCACTGATAAACAGGTGTTGCCTTTAAGCTGGATGAAATGTAAACATTTGTAATCAGATGATACACGGACCGTCATTGTTTGTTTAAATGTTTAATTACATGGTGATAAAAATAGTTTTAAACTGTAATGCAATTGCTGAGCAATAGTTACTGACATAAAGTATTTAGTCATATTGGGTTAACAGTAAGTTAAATACATGGTAGGCCTAATGGGTGGGAAATATTGGAACTATGTAGGGAAAACCTGGTAAAAGTCCTCTAATGGTCTGACATACTCTTGTAAGTGAAGAATTTTACATTTGTTCATACATTTGACAGGAAAGCTGCCAAGGACGCGCCATGACTTTCTGCCATCTTGAAACTGTAGCTGCTTGTAAGGGTCAAAAAGCACCAGCGTGGAATAAGTCAGCAGTGCCGAGATACAAACACAGCAAATACCAATGCTGTTTTCTCAACGGTTACTGCCATTTCGGTAAGATGGGAAACCTCCAGAACAAAACACAGCATGGAGAAGACCTGTTGAAGCCATAATTCCATATCTAAAATTTTTTTTCCTATTCACACTCACAGTAATGATTGGATGCAGTTTGCAATATATATGAAATGACAGATTTCTTCCCCTGAGTTAACACTCCGTGAACTATCTAGTGACATGCTTTTGTGTGTTGTCGAGGATTTTTCACACATGGCGGCTACCGTGTTTGAGAATGTGAGCTGTGAATGTGACACATGATTCCAATGTTAAATGGCAGCAATTGTTCCACAGTGTCCTTTCAACATGTCACCATGACCCTTTAACCTCTTTGAATGCGCTCGGATCTTTATGAGGCAGCTGTGTTTTCTTGGGCGATGCTTCAGTTTCTGTATGAGGTCTCTTTATGTTTCACCAAACTGGGATTATTATCATTCCACCACACATAGTGTACAGTACGTCTTTTGTTAAGAAGATACCATTCAGTCATTTAGAAGACACTTTTATCCAAAGTGACATACAACTGAGTACACCAGTGATGCCAACGCTGGTTGTAAGAAGGGTGAAGTTGCCTAAGGACACAAGGAAAGTGGACTGGGGTGGGAGCAGGTTTTAAAACGCCAACCTTCGGGTTATTGGACAACCTGTTTTATCGCTGCTGCTCCCAGTGGGTAATAACTTGCAGAATAGAGGGATTAATGTCCTCCCTTTGTTCCTGCTCCTGCTTGTGGTGAGGGGCTTCATTCCAAAAACAGTTTTCCTCCATTGGTTTGGCTCATTTCTTGAAACAGAAATTACATTCTCAGAACCCTCAGACTATTTGGCAGAACAGTGTTACAGTTCAGGACACCAGCTCATTTAAGTGATAGTGAAATATTGATTTCATGGAGCTTGTTTCCAACATCTAATAACAAAAAGAGAAATTGATGTGCCTACACAACATTGTGAGCTCATTACTGCATTACAACAATTTACAAGTTTGTGCGAGTGGGTTTGCCAAAAAGTACATAGAAGTACATAGCTACTGATAATACCTCCTTTTAAATGGAAGGCTTTATTCATAAAACACAAATTATATACACATATCTATTGCATACTGTATCATGTTAATCAAAAATAATGTCTATTTATATTTATACAAAACACACAAAGACCCACTGTCAGTCCCCAACTACTTTATACATTGCTTGTTCCAATGTTAGTTTTTCACAGTAGATAATTACATTTGCAAGAATGCTAAATTTAAGGATGTGCAGCTTGAATGAAAGTTTACAGAGGCTGCTTGATGCGTATAAGTCTGTAAACAATCTTCACCATTTGGTGTAGTTGATACTAAAAGTTTTAATGTTTTTATTTTTATATCAAATAAGATGTAAAAAACTATATGCATAACTACTCTACAATAATAATAAAAAAACAACAAAGAAAATATCAAACACATGTAATACGGTTCAGCTTCCAATATGATAATTTTACTGTTTAATTCTTTGAAATTACTTTTAGTTCAGCTCCATTCATCTGTAAACATTATGAACTGGACAATAATCTCGAGCCACATCTGTGCTGTGACTCTGGAAACCCCAGAAGGGAGTGTGATTTGTTACACATGACCAGAACAGTTCAGTTTGCATCATCTGTAAAACAGACGGTGTGTTAGCATCCAGGATATGTAGGTCCAGGTTAGAGAGGAGACTCACCGCCTGTAAGAGACGCCGGGGAAATAATGGGCGCAGTCTTGTTTTTAATTTGCAGCAGTCGCCAGCCTGCTTTAAAGCTGGCCTTGAAACATTGCCTGTGGATTTAGTTTTAGAAATAAAAGAGAAAAAACAGCTTTTTATGTTGTGTCACAGTTTATGTCTTCAAGGCACTTTACTTGTTTCATTTGGGCCTTGCCACATAAAATAACACAAGCCTAAAAAGAAGACTTTATACCTTAAAACAAATGATTTAACACAAAATGTAGAGGTCATGGTTATTCAAACACAAAATAGTTCAAATGCACAGACTCCAGCACAAGTTGTTGCTGCAGCGTCACACCAGTGGGATTTTAGCAGTGACTCATCTACAGCATGATGACAGCCATATTCAGCTGAGCCTGCCAACAGTTTTGGCGTTTTATTGGATGCAGAGGTTGGTTTGCATGATGAATCCATTAGACATGTTTCGTGTCTGTTCCTTATTACAAGCATGCGTCTCCACCTCTGTCACCACTAATTTTTAACATTTGTCTATCGTATCTCACGAAGCTGCTGTCATATTGAATTTCTGCTACTTGGTCACATGATGAATGGATGATGAAATATTGATAACATTCTGCTCACTTCCAACATCTAACAGCAGAAAGAGAAATTTGCAAAGGATGACAGATTTTACTGTTGTGATATTGGCAACAGTAAAACATAATGGGGGATCTCATAAATCAGAAAACACCAACACTTGTTTTGCTATGAATGTGCTTATTCTAATTGAATGACACAGAGACACAAACGTTTTCCATCAGAGCATCTTTTTACAACTTTTTCAGTCATTTCTGGTAAATCAGTTTGCATTGAAGTTTGGAATTGCCATGTGACTTCACAGGTCGGAAGGCTAGCATACCGAGTTTTTTAATACCTACGTAATTCAACTGCAAACTATCATATTATTACAGAACAATTCAGAACAATTAACAAGTGCCACCACCGCCCTCCCAAGGCTGTGAAACTAGGGGAAACTGTACAACTTCTTATTTTTTTAGGCTGGAAACATTGTACAGTTCAGTTCTGTGGAAGTCTTCAGCCACCACCCATGTTTATATTTTGCTTCCAAGGAGACGACTTCTTTGTAACTTCTAAAATGACCATTAAAGTAATAATTGTCAGAGCTTTCTAAAGGTGTATCAAAGTTTTCCTTTATTCATTTTTCCCTGTCCCTCTTTTTTTGGACATTCCTTGAACCTCACCATTTCCAAAGGAATGTGTTTTTTTTTTTTCTTTGTTAAGCCACTTTACACAGATTTATGAATTATTCATACATAAAAGTGTCTAACTCAAATGATGAATCATTGTTGGGTTAACACGTTGACAACTCAGAAAAGTACCAATTTTATATTGTATTTACATGTGCTTTGTTGTCAGCAGCCCATTTCAGTGTTTCATCATTGAAATAAGACAAATATAATACACTCTGACATAAAAGTGATTCCCTAAGAGTTATTAGCTGAAAATCTGGCATAACCATGCAGACTGTGTAATGTGTGCCTAAAAAAAAAAGAAACTTGACAAGTGGATGATAAAATATGTGAGAAAAAAAGAGAAAAAGCTGCCGACAAAAGCTGCCAAATTACACAATAACTGAAATAAGTTCAGTTAATGTTGAATCCTCCCCCAGAGCCCAAACCAGTTCAACAGAACGGAGGGCTGCCAACTTCCAAAGATGTTTTTTAAAAAAAAAAAAACGAAAACTACTCTTGAACACAATTAAAAAAATTACAAGAAAGCTTGTCTAAGATGGTTCAGGCTGTGCTGAACGATAAAAATGCTCATCATAAATACTTTCTTTCAACTTGTAAGCTTCTGAGCTTTTGGCTTGATTGTATATCCGCTTAAGTTTGCAAGTTTCAGTGAATTAATGCACTAATAATATGGATGTTTCCTGGAAATATATAGAAGTTGCTAGAGACCTTTACATAGTATTGTCTATATAAATGTATGTTAGACAACAAACTCTCAGTAATGACATATTCCTGTAAGTTTGCCATTGTCCTCCCCTATGTTCCAATGCATCAAATACAGAGAAATTTCCATAGTTCTATGCTTGTTGGCATTTTATTCCAACTTCTGATGCCTTGGTGCTTCCCCTTTTTGACCACCCCCTTCTACCTAGTTTTTTTTCCAGTCAGATCTTATTCAAACACTATTTGACTTCTAAAGACATTTAGTCTTCCTGACAATAATTTGGCTCCTTCAGATTTCGACCCACATGTGCAACCTGCTGCAGGACTGCAAGGACCATGAAACTGCTGGAAGCCTCAGCCAGCGAACTGTACTTATTGATTGTTGCGGGGATCAATGTAGGCCTGAGGTAGGTAATTGCATGATGGCCCCAGTGCCTGCAGGGAAACACAGAGGCTATGAGCGAAATAGTCACACTGTGTCCTTAATGAACACCAGCAGGGTGCCTTACAAGTCTGATAGCACACAGTAGTGCAGGGGCATACCTGCCCACTTTGATAAGGGGTTTAAAGAGTCTATCCTGAACGCTTATTGGACCAAACCGGGTAAGAAAAGGGTTTATCTTTCAGAGCAGAGTCAGACTGTGAACTTGGGTCACTGCCCTCTGGAAAGGAATTTGATTTGATTTGTGATCAGCTGAGGAATGTGTTGCTTCAGGCTGGTGGAATACTCCAGAGATAATTGAATCTGGCAGCCTTTCAGAGGCTGTCAAACTGCTGTCAAATACCTGAGCATTGCAAGTATAGGGGAGGATACACTCATACGCTGTGACTTGAGCTTGTTTCATTCCGTAATGTCCACGTCAAAATGGAGTCTGCAGTATACTGTTGAGGGAGACACGGAGAGTAAATATGCAGCCAAACACACACATCAGTCACAACACCAGAGAGTGATGACAAAACGATGACATTAAGATCTGGGAGGGAGCTGTAAACTATCAGGGATGATCCACATGTTAGTAACAAACCCACTCACATATCAACACCTTTTTAAATATTAAAGTGAATCAAGCTGCAGTGCTTTGGACAAGTAAAACAGCCCATTTCACTCTGAACTTGATGACATAGAAGACACAAAGTAAAAAGTTCTTTTCCAAAGCATTTCTGCAAGAAACTTTCTGCACAGTTCAACATTTCACCAGTTACCTGCAGATTAGCATTGTTCACAGAGTCGGTTTTCTTTGATGCAATCTACTTTGAACAAGAAGAGAGGAAAGGCAAACTGCTACCTTTGCACTGACTCTGCAGATACAGTATAAGATGGGTAGTGTGGGGGTGAGGGTGGGGGTCTTGCGGCCTTTGTCCTCTGAAAATGTTCGGTGAGATAATAAAAGCATCTTAAAGAATAAAGGTGGTCAGTTTTGTCTTAAGGACTGGCTCCTGAGTTATGATCACTATCAAGCCCAGACAAAAGAATAACAAAAAATTAACTATATGAGCCAAAATTTGAATAATCAGTGCTCAGTTTGTGGGGACATACTGTAGCAGAATTGCATCACATTCAGACATGTTAACGTACCACTAATTGATAAAAGTGAATTAATATTGAAGACCAAAAGGAAAAGGAAAAGAAAGAAAAAAAAAAAAAGTAAAGATGCTGGGACGTTGCATGTCATGTGGATTTTTGTCCTCCTGATCCCAGTTACAGAACATAATTTTTGCTGTAGTCAGCATCCTTACTGTTGCTAAAACACAACTCATCATGTTCATTTCACTGTTCCGAGCTGACATGTCATTTCATCTGAATGCCCTCTATATACATTCTAGACCAGCAAACATCCATTAACATTCTTGACATCCATGTTGTTATTTGCTTGAATAACACAGATTGCAAACTTTACCCAAGGGACTTGTGCCACATAACAATTTTATAATATATTTATACATATATACTGTATGTATATGTGTGTGTGTTTGTGTGTGTGTGTGTATTATTATTAATATTTTTATTTATTTTTATTTTCTTTTTTAAAGGTCACTACCAAACTACTTACGTCTTTGATGGCATTTGAATATATTTCTTAAAAATTCAATGCAGCATCTCTCCAGCTGAGATGCATTCAGCTCCTGTTTGTCTGTTCACTAACTTTAGTCAGAAAGATTTCTGTTTATAACTTCTACAAAGTTTGCATTACTACTATTTTGGTAGTAAGTTAAGATATATATTTAAATCAGGCTGCAGCTATAAAAGTATTCACTCATTGTTTGGTAATCCGAGAATTCACTTGCACTGACTGAGTAAAGCAACTTAAAGCAAATGACCTCTGAGCAGTAAGATGCTTGTTGACAATTGCCATCACTGTAATGCCTCAAAGCTCCAGCTGCAGATAGACAGGCCGGATTGAGCTCATCTTTGTGATCCAGAATATCAATTTATCGCTGACCCCGACAGTGCACTTGCTCTGATGTCAGCAAGCGAGACAGATGGACTCTGTGAGTGTGGAGGGGGTTGTTTGACTGAAGTAAACTAACCTGTGATTTGGGATTTCATGGTTGAAAGGATTGTTGGTTTGAATCAGTCAGGAGAAAAGTTAACAGAAGCATGAATGCAGAGGTAATAGACAGGAAAAATGCCAGAAGTTGAATAATGAGCTCCTGCGTCCAACAGAAACTCACCGAAACACAATGAAGTGCATCAGTTTGGATATTAACAGGCCAGATCCACTTTTAAAGTCCAGTTTCACAAATCCCAAAAACCTTAATACATACAATCCCTTCTTCTGTCTGAACTAAATCCAACCTGAACAGTTCCTCCTCTGAACCAATTTTATGTGATTTTTGTTGTTATTGTTGTTCCTCCCCGTACAGCTTGTTACAGGTTTAATCCCTAGCTTTAAATTAAATTCCAGGCACTAATCTGGTGTACCTATATCTCTCAAAAATTTGTTTATTTAATGAATTTATGAAACAAATGGAACTTTAAGTTATTGTTCTACTGACCATGTAAGATAAATGAACACATAAAAATATTACATTTTGCACAGTGCAGTAATCTTCAAACATAAAAACAAATCAGTCTTTCGTACTGAAATTCAGCGCCTTGCTTCAGCGGTGGTTGTTACGACTCCTACATCCTCAGCAGATACAAGGTTTGCCATGGAGAGATGTCAGGTATGTCGATTTATTTTTTTATTTTTTTAAAAAGGTAGCTATCTAAGAACTTGAAACTATGAACATATTTGGTATAGCTCATGGCTTTTACCTGAAACAGATATGCCTTGTTGAAAATTAGTTTAGTAAAAGCTGTAATTTCTTATTCTATCAGGTTGAACAGGTACAGTGAGCTTTTGTCTTCAAGGCTCAGTTAGGCATATGCTGGGGCTTTCCCATCATCCTTACAGGCACCCCATCGCTTATCTTTGCCATGTACAAGTTAAACATATATTATTGAAAACAAATCAGCAATGTTTTGGTGTAACTTTAAAACATTCAAACATAAAAAATGGAAAATGACCAAATCTGCTCTGAGGCAGCCATCCAATTTCCCTCATAAAAGTAAATGAGGCTGAGCTGAGTAACATCTATGTTAAGATGATCTCATTTACAGATCCAGCCTGCAGCCAGGAGAGTCTATTATATGCAGTTAAATGGTTTTGATAGACGCTCTCTCACTGTCTATTTCTCATTGTAGAGATTTCAGCAGGTGCACAAGTGCAATCGCACAAAAGCAGAGGACTCTTAAAGCACACACACAGATAAAACACACACCTGGAAATAACAGATCTGTGTGGGGAAAACACATTATTCCAAATATGGCAGAAGTGAATCTAAACTAAAAGTAAATTCAAACAGAAATGTGGATGATTCAGAAATCGCTGCTTTTGAAAAGAAATAAATCACACATCCTGGTAAAATAAAGAGAACAGCAGCCTGCTATATTAAATGGTGCATCTTGTAATATAACCCCCACCCAGAGTAATCTCGCCAATAATTCAGCTGTCATCAGAACAAAAAGGTCATACTTGATCTATTCAGGCCCAGGCTCAAGGCCCTCATGATGAAATATTGAATGTAATTGTCTCTGAGGTGACGTGTCTGCTCCTGTAATGTGCTCTATTCTTGACATATGATCTATGGTATTCTCTTAAGAAACCCTTCATGAATCACTCTCAGTTCTTCCTAAAGACACAAAGGTGGAGGTCTTTGGACCATGTCATGTACAAAGACTTGTAGATGTCCTACTAAAACTCGTCATACGATCAGTTGTTATTAGCTGATCAGTTAAATGTTGTTAAATGAGCCCTGCGACTGGGATTCCCCTCTCTGCATGACCACAATGCGCATGTCAGCGAAGGAAAACAAGAATTTCACTCAGAACTAAATACCGTGATTTTGTGTCTTTGGTCTGGTTAAAGCCCATGCCATATGGTACGAAGACCAAGATTCAAATTCCACTTCGTGATTTAGTTGTTTTGTTTGTTTATTGCTACAACAGGATGCTTGCATTAAATGTAGTCAAACTGGAACTACAGTTTACATTTGTTAACAGCATGGATCAAACAGTACTGTTGCAAGTCAGTGTAGAAGTGTACGGGAAGCCGTTTGAGCATTTATTCTGTGCCATGCAGGGAAAAGGTGAGGCTAACAACAAACTTTCACACTTTGCGCACAGAGTCATTTTCATGTGAATTTCGCCCATGAAGGCAACCAGTAACCTGTTAGAAAGATCTTCAGCTGTTGTCTCACTGGCAGGAAACAGAAAGCCATGAACTTTAACTACCGACTAGTTATGATGCTGGTGAGACCGACTGGAATACGCGATGCGCATCAAGGAAAAAAAAACCAGGGCAAAAACTAATAAATTTACCGACCCATGTTGCACAGAGCCATATTGCACTATTTGCTGTGTCGTCTAACACGATAAAGCTGCCGGGGTTTTGTCAGTATTTTTTCACCACTTTGCACTTTTCTGCACATAGCAAACACAGGTGTGTTGATTGTTCATCAGTGTTGGAGGTTTGTGCATCTCTGATGATGACAGCACTCAGTTTATTTTCACGTTTATGTATTAAAACCGTTTCACAGTGTCACCTCTAAGTGTCACAAAAGCATCAATAAGTGTAGAAATGTTCATATGCCAGCTATGACGCTGACGTGAAGCAGCGCACATTTCCACGATCATTCCACTGTTGATTCATCCCAACTGACAATGATCCTATGTCACATTTTTGCACTGCCTAAGAGGTATTAAACACAGCTTCCAAACTTTTAAAAACCCTCACAGTTTTCATACTGATAAGAATTTGGTTGCCATACACATATTTAGGACTTTATCTACATTTTCAACAATGAGTGATTCATTTTCTACAAAAACTTTTTTTCATATCAGTGTGTTGCTTATAATTTTGCATACTCTTATTTTTTATTCAGATAAGCAGCGGTTTCCTCACTGCTCTGTTCACATCCTGCAGTCAAAGTTAATTATTACCAGAGGGGCAGCAAATCTACGCTGTATACACACCCAGCATTTATTCTCCTCCTTAATCTCTCTCCAAACAGAGACTCATCTCCTCACAGTGTAGGATGAGTTGCTCACAATGGAGGCCCATTTATCTCTTCTAAAACTATTTAGTCTTGGTAAATTGTGTGGAGAACATCCTCAGAATTGGTACTGAACTTTGTTCACAGTTGATCTTTTAGACATGACAGTACTAAAAGTATACTGTGAATAATGCAGTTTGCTTTACAGCAAGCATACTGGACAGGAACCATTGTCTTGCGTGGATAAATAGTTTGGGAAACTGCATCTCTAAAGAAGGAAAAAGTGGAATGCAGCAAACAAAAAAAGTATGAAACAGCAAAGAACACTAACAGTAAATTCTCCAGTCACCTGGATTATTCACACAAAGTCTGATCCAACTTTTCCACACATTTGTGTGGGACTGCAATGTTAGTGCAAAAACCAACTTATTTCACAAAAACACTTCAGATATCAACTAAGCACAACCTTTTAAAGAACATTAAGTGGGACTAGTGGTACATAAAATGTCATGGAAAAGAAATCTGGATTGTCACTCTATCGCTTGAAGTGGAAATGGCACAATAAAATGAATGCAGGACCATCTTACATGAAGTCAAACTGTTTTATGCTTTAGTGTATTGTTATGTTTGCTGGCAAGTACTTTGTTAAGTGTAGGTAAGTAATTTTCACTGTGACGTTCAGGATGTAAATGGATGCATTCATAATCAATCATAGCACTTCTCTAGTCTTTGTGGTCAAAGTTCTTTGATACAACAAGCCAAAGGCATCAGAGGTCACTTTGGCATGCGGACTGGGGATGTCACGTCCCAAACCCTGTGACTGACAGAAGGCATTTCTTCCTCTGAATAGTCTGATTAAAAATATGTTGTAATAAGGGTAGTATTCATAGTTGGCACAGCCTAATTTTGCCTAAAATAGAATAGAATTTGGTTTCTCTGTCACTCTGAATGACTTGATCAGACTATATGAGCCATATAACTGCAGGCTCTTTATTAATTTTGTGGTACTGGAAGTACTTTTTTCATATTCCTCTGCATAGGCAGTTTTATTAATGTTTCCATTTTACACATTCCTTTGAGACCAAGCTGGTGAAAAGATCTAAACTGACAGGAAACTGATTAAAGGGTTTTTTTAGTCTAAGACCACATAATAAATCAGATTTAACCTCTTACAATTATTCCTGACAACAAAAGAAAACATGTAAATGTGGTTTGTGGGGTTTTTTTTAATGTCCAAATGTGTTTTCTGCTACACAATCTGCTGATCAACGTGGTTTTCAGTAAATTGAGTCTTCTTTTAATGAACATGTTGTAATAGAAAGCCAAGAGAGAATTAGACTGGGAGGTTTTTATGCACTCAGCCCTTTCAAGTGATTATTAAAAGAAAGAGTGTTTATGCTGCAAAGGGAGTTTTAAACCGGGATTTCAACTTTCATCTTATTTTTAAAATTTCATCAAATTTATGAGCAAAACATTTTTCCAACATAAACTCAGGCAATAAGCACTTGTATTTTGTTAATCATCTGTACTAAAACATTAGTTGTTTTTTTTTGGGGGGGGGGGGGGGGGGTTGGGGGGGCCAATGTTGTTTTCCTTGGAGATTCCCTATTGTTTCTAATCAATCTAATGTCTGCTGCAAACTTAACAGCATCAATACCAACAGATGGGAAAAACTGGATGCAAACCTTCAACCTGGCTGACTTGCAGCTCCAGTTCTTCAGGAGGTAGACCTAATTTGTGTGAGAGGAAAAGATGAATTATCTGCCAACATACACCTCACTCTTATTTGTACCTTCATGACTCAAAAAATAGCCCAACACTCGGCTGAAGTATCCCATAGATGAATACCTTCCCAGAGCCTAATGCACAGGTTCATTCAATTTCTCATTTATCCAAGCTGCCATCTGGTAAATTGTTTTTTGCTACTTGGCTACTGTACAGATCACGACCTTCATCACAGAATCCCAGCTGAATTCTGCATGCACCTGTAATCCACACATGTAGTGTCACTTGCTTCTGCATCCTGCTGTGAATAGATAGCGTGAGGAAAGGTGATCTCTTCACCTCATTATATGATCTATTTAAAAAACCAAAGAGCAGATGTTCCAGCAGGCTGATTAAATGACGACTGAAATTCTCAGCCAATGTGTCTCTCCAATGTAAGGAGGTTAGGTTTTGTAGCAGTGACACTGGACTGTGATGGATCAGTTTGAGTTCTCTCATCTTTCTGTCAAACATGATCTGACATGAACACAGCAGCATAAATTTCTTTTTAAGTTAATTAACTTAATTAATCTTTTTCACTTTGTGTTATGGAAGATAATATCAAGTATGGATATATATCGATGGTAGTGTGGGGTCCATTATCAGGTACAAGTAAAGGCCTTTATTCATTAGCAAAAACAGATATGGGTAAAGTGGGAATGTGAGTTAGGTGATTTGGAAAGTCTAGACGCCCGGTAGGTAAATGGGGTGTAAGATACGCTCGGGTGAGATGTGCAAACAGAACTGTTGAACATTCAGTCCCACCCTTTTTTTTACACACTGTTGCTTGCTAGAAGCCAAGATCAGGGAAAGTGGTGCACTGGCTGTTTGAGGTGAAGTTCTGCTTGTCCTCAGTAAACCTTTATGTCTGCAGCAAACTGTCAGATGTCGAAGAAGGAAAAAAGTAAGTCCTGATAAACAAATAAAGAAAAAAAATCTGTTAAAAATAAATTAAATTTTCATTATTACTAATTTTTCATTAGAAAGCGGTAAAATGACCAGTAAGTGGAATCTCAGAGATGAACCATCCTGTATAATGAAGGTTAAGTCTAGATAAAAACTTACTGTCAACTGATCTGAAAATCGGAAAGTTGTGTAGAGAGGAGTTTCTCATATCGGCAGTCTGTCTTGAAACACAAAATTCTTAAAACTCAATCAGCTGCTCCAACATGCAAATAATTCTTTGAAAGGTTAGGCTTTATAACATTTATTAGAAAGTAGCAGAATTACCTAAAGAAATAATTCAAGCACCACAGCATCCGCATCAACTTTTTTAAAGACTATATATTTCAAGAACAGACCAAGAAATGTTCAATAAGCCACTAAAGTGATATCTTTCTACAACTTATATCTGCTAGCTCTAAAAACTACAAGTTCTTCACATTTACTTAAAACATGAATGCTGAGAGAATGTTTCACCACAGCACCAGTCACATAATGGGGAAGCTGGAGACAAGGATGTGCCCTAATGCATCATGAAGGTCTAATGAAACTAAATACACAACTAACACATACATGTATAAAATTAATTGTAGCAAAGGTGATCCTACAGCAACCTAAATTTCTCCACCAAGTTTAATGAATGATAGATTAGTAGTTTTTTGTAGAGCACACTCAACCTTAGGATTGATACACACAGCAGGGTTTTCCCTTTATGTGCGATTGATACCACAATGAAAACTCTCAATGTTATGGAACTATTAAACATGTTGGGGAAGAAGAAAATAACTATGTTGATAAAACTGTAAATCAGGAATGAAGTATACATACAGTACATAATGATCCTTATTCCAAAGAGGACGTTAGCTACACATCGTGAACTTCAGATCTTAAAAGCTTTATCACGCAAAATGCCATCTGATTCAGATCACAGGCATTACTGTTCAGTTTAAGTGATTAAAAAGCCATTCTGTCTTCATCTCTCGAGCAACACAAGATTCTTATGGAGGAAATTCTCATTATTTTTGCCATTATGTGACACAAAAAGCAGATGTCTCTTTGAAGAAATGATTGCCTTTTTAAAAAATGTCTTAATGGATCGACTGTCATCACTTCGCAGCAACTCGATGGGAACGACGCAGAGTGACAAATTCCATTAGTCCCACTCTGGCTTATAACCACAGGCTTAAGTTTGGTGGTACCTGGATGCTTTGCTCTTTGTTTATCACTTATCTCTATTTAGCCATTCATCATGTTAATTGACTCCTCCCTATTTGTTGTGCTATTTTTTCTTTTTTAAAGGACATTTTTCCATGTCATACCTGAGCACCTTTAATAACATCCTGACTAAATTTTAACATCGCAGAGCAATGTTTTTTAGGCTGGAGAAGTTGA
Organism: Craterocephalus amniculus; assembly: GCA_036024015.1. Lineage (NCBI taxonomy): Eukaryota > Metazoa > Chordata > Actinopteri > Atheriniformes > Atherinidae > Craterocephalus > Craterocephalus amniculus. Next base: position 25,762 of record JAVQJG010117256.1, read on the forward strand.
AAAAAGAACACTGAAATGAGCAATTACTACAGAAGTGTCAGCAACAAATTGAAATGCTATTTTATGGGTGATTAATGAAACAAGGAAGAAAAACAAACAACCTTTATTAAACTAAGACAACATTTACTTTAATGGCCTCAAAGTCTCAGCTTATAAGCCTGGGAGTCCTCATCAGTCTGCTTAGAACGAAGGAAACTTTTTGGATGTTTGGATGGACAAAATGTTTTCAAGAGACAAAAAGAAGCCTTATTTCCTTCAGTTTAAGAACCGCATGACCTGGATGACCAGGGAATCTACTTAAACAGCAGATATAAAATGTTGCAGGGGTTTTCTCTGGGTCAAAGCTTAAAAACGGACTGAGGCAAAGTTGTCCTGTCATATGACGAAATGACAGGACATTTCGTCATATGAATGGGAATTAAGGGTAGCCCAGGTGGATAAAGCTGTCATCTACTAAACAGAAGGATGGCTCATTGATTCCCCTACGCTACGTGTCCTTGGGAAAGACACTGAACATATATTGCCTCCCGATACTGGGTGTGTGAATGCTTAGGAAGCATCAAGTATGTGTCAGTATAGGTGCAATATGAATGGGTGAATGAGACGTGTAGTGTCAAAGTAGTCTGAGTGGTCACATGACCAGAAAAACAATATACAAGTGCAGTAAATTTACCATTTAGCTTCCAACTGGTGGATCAAGAAAGTTTCAGAGGTCAGAGGATAAATTTGCCAAGATATGTATCTGGGTGAAAAATCACAACTGTTCTATTAGATACTCAAAACTAATGTGCTAATTTTTTTATATGAAATCTCAGGTTAGAAATGTATTATATTTCCTTCCAGATCATATGATTGCATTGCAGTTGATTCATGAAGACTTTTACCTGTGTGATTCTGGACTGTTGAACAGATGTGAGCTTCTGTTTCCCATTTGTTCCAGTTGCATTCGGGGCTACAGTGTGGAAACTCAGGTGTGACAGGCTTACAGCTGCATCATCTGCGGCTGGACACACAAAGTAAGAGGGTAACATTGGCAAGAGACACCAACAAAGATGCTACATTGCTGTAATTTGGTCTGCTATTTTTCAGCCTAAACCTATTTATTTAATTTAAAGTCCATTCTAAAATGATTCCTCGACTAAACCTCAATTTCACCTAAACATCCCTTAACAGGGACATTGCGTAACTAATTTGGCTAGTAATTTCGCTTTATTTGCAAAAATTAGGTATTGTTTTCTAAGATGCTCATTTTATCTTGGTCTAGGCAGAAAAGTAACCAAATGAAAGTGTTTTCATAGCTTAGAACGAGTTATTTAAAAATATATGGTGAAGGAGGAAGAACATACAGCTGACCATGGACCGTTCAACTTGCCGTTTTCCATTGGAATTGAGGACCATTTGTACTCTTTTCCCTGCGAGAAGGAGGAAAGATTTCCAAGAAAAGAAAAAGGATTAATACCCAGGAGGAAACAAGAGTTTACATTGGCATAGTTTACCAGGAGAGAATTGATGAGGGAGAGGGACATGGCAACTTCTGCTGGACAGTCAGATAATTCAATGTACCTGAAGTTTATTCTGGCGTTATGTTAGAAATTGGGTAGGATAGTCCAGATGCTACTTTATCCTCCCATTTGGTCCCATCATTTCTGGTAGACTGGGAATCACCAGAGACGGCTATCTGTAGCCTAACGTGGAAAAGCCCTGTTGTGATGGTTACAGGACAGTATTTTCCTTTTGTAGATTTTCTTCTTGCAGCGACAACAAGTCCACTAATCCCTACATCATCTCTGAGTCTAGAGGTCACAAAAACGATTTCACACAATGACATTAGCTATTAGCAGTAGCTTGGTACCAGATACATGGAGAGCATGCTTGCAACTTATCGAGATCAGTAAAGAAACTGTACGTCATCACCTGATGGAACATTGAAACTTCGGCAGTGCTAATATTGGGGTTAAACAGTGAGGCTCGGGTGTTTGGATTCAATTAGCACACGACCATATGGGAGTAATTACACACTAATTACACAGTAACTGAATTACACACTGGGGCTTTAAGTGGAATATCACTAGACATTTCCGTTTGACATATTTTTATCCAAAAACTAAACATAATGTCTTTTTGGCAGCTACATACCGTTTAGGTATCAGTACAAACATCAAATCTTCTGCAGTCTTCCGACCATGGAAACTACATTTAGTCTCCATATCGTTCATCTTGAAGTGAAGATGATCTGGGCTGGTTAACCCAAGGTAGTAAACCACAGTTACTTCTCCATGCAAAACCCTGGAGATCCTTGTCAGATTGGATTTGTGTAAAACCATCAGGCTGTAACATGAGAAGAAAAGCATCTTTTATGTGCATCAAGCCCACAACAAGACTGATCCACCGTTTTTAAGATATGGCACTACTGCATCACCCTGGCTCGAGGCTTAAATAATTCAAAGCACTAAGTGTGTCAGCATTCATTGGGGACTCAGCCCACACGTTTGACCTTTCTGACTGGGTCAGAAAGAAAACAGTGATGCCAGACACTCAAAGTATTACTGAGACGTGTCTGTCAGACATGTCTCCTGGGCTGTCCTGGTGAATTAAGCTCCCAGTCCTATCTTTCATTATAAATTAATCATAACAATGCAAAAAATTATTTGAGTCAAGACAACAGAAAATCTGCTTTATCAATAACTGTTTCTTTAAAAAAAAACAAAAGAGAAACTGCTAAAACAACATTTTGATTCTCTTTATTGGTTTCGAATCTCGTTTTAATGTGTCTTCGAGGCTCTGAAAAACTAAAGCTGAAGTGACAGACAGTATAAGCCTCACAGATAAGATCATCTTTATGTCGGTTTATGATTACATAATGAGAAAGGAGACATCAAGACAGAAAACATCTATGACAAGTTTTCTCATAGAAAACAACCTACCTGCCATGTGTTGTGACTAATTGTGTTCAAATAGAAGTCATACGGTTTCATTTCAGCAGTTCCCATAAAAAGACTGAAGACTAGACATGATGGCTCTAATACTGCATGGTGTGTGACAAAGAGTTCATCCTCATTAAATAAATGAAGATAAACTAATGACAAATAAGGTACATTGATTTAATTCATCCATGATATACAGTATGTTATTCCAAATAACAAAAACTTAAAGACAAGGTATCAAGCTACATAAAACTTTTAAATTACACGTATTTTGTCCTATAATTGTATTATTAGAAATAAATGAAGACAGCAGCAACACATCAAGTACTGTCCAAATTCAAAAGCCTCTAAGGAGCCTGCAAACCCACCCTCCAAAACTTTGTTTGGCCTAAAATGAAGACCCAATCCCAAACCGCTTCCTACACACTAACCCTACGTTTGCACATTCTTGAGGGCTGTCTCATTCCACAAGTGAAAACGGCTTAGAAGTGCGCAGCCTATACGTACGTCATAGGCACTTCAAAGTGTGCAGGCCCTGAATTGGGATGCAGCTTATAGGCTATACAAACAGTGCCTCATTGTATGGTGAAACACCGTATTGCAACACTAATTGCATGCACACATCCAGTCCAAATTTTTTGACGCATAAAGTGATGCAAATTACCAGCCAATTATCTTTCACTCCCTATGCTATTTACCATAATATGTACCACAATATGATGGGAATATTTTTCAGAGAGATAAATTTGATTTTTTAGGAATGTCTGTCCTGTTTTAGGAGCGCCTATCGGGTGTATGAATGTGTGTGAATGTTAGCTCCAAAGCACCCAGTATGTATCAATATAGGTGCTGTGTGAATGGGGTATAGGGGTATAGCGATCAATATAGGTGCTGGGGAATTTCTAAAAACATTTTACAAATGTCATCTCACAGTAAAGGGTACTGTATCTG
>JAVQJG010117259.1:0-16198 GCA_036024015.1 Craterocephalus amniculus
TCTGAAAAGATATAGCTGAAAAAAGACCAAACACTTTAAAATCCAAGGAGGTAAAAGAAACTTCAGTAACATTAACTCAGCGTTGTTACTCTTTCATTCTGTCTTCTTTGCAGTTGAAACTTTGTTGATCCTTTCATAAATGATTAATTTTTCGAGGCTCTAAGGCCCAGATGTTAATCTCAGCATTCTCTGTGCTGACAATCCCATGGAATTGAGGGAGAAAGACGCAGCACTAGTAAACAAAGCTGTTTGTGAAGTGTCAGAATCCTCTACTGTAAATACACACAGGTTATTGTGTGTGTCGTCTCTCTTCAGCCGGACCCTCTTGTTCTGCTGGATCTGAGATGCACGGGCTGTAACAAAAACACTGACTCCACTTTTCCATTCTACCGCCTGATCCCTACATTTTTAATCACGACACTCATCTCTCCTTCAAAACACAACATCTTTGATGATGAGACGCGCTTTGATGGCAAGTGAATTTCATTTGCGTCTAAAAGCTTGCAAAGTATTCAGTTCAAGATGATCACCGGGTTCGTGACTTCTAGGCAATTACTGTAATGATGCAAAATGGTAAACATTGGACCAACATCTAAATAATTTAACAGGCTAAAAACATGCTGCTCCAATGTTTATGAAATCCGGTTTGCATTTGCAGAGCGATCACACTGAAATATTCCATGGCATTGAGCTAGCCGAAGAGGTAATGTTTGAGCGAGCTAATTGTAGGATATTTAAATGGGTCCTTTACATTACATGATGACTCGGGTCAGACAATGGTTCCACCCTTATTAAAGCCTTTGTGTGTGTGCACACGAGCCAAATGTCATACATCTGGAAAAAGATTTAGAGAACAATCATTGGTCGGATTTTTGGTGTATATTTCTTTGGTTAGAGTCAAGCTCAGTGAAGTAGATTACACTGTTCTATAAAAAGTGTCCTAAAGTGTCCATCAGAGTTATTTATTGCATTGACTGTACCGATGAGTCCCTTCTTCTTGAAAAGTCTCATCAGTTTTGTGCATCAATGAAGCCAAATGTCATGTTTCCTAACAAGCAAGCAAATTACTTTAAAAATGATGCACTCTTGTCCACTAAATTTAGTATATATTCGATCACTTGTTTAACACAAATATAAAATCAACCAATCACATGACAGCAAGTTAGTACATGTAGGCATGTAGACGCAGTAAAGAGTGCTGAAGTTCAAAACTGAATAAGAAATAAAGGTGTTATGATTCTAGCCATGCTTACATCCAATTCTGTATAATCCACATTATCTATACAACACATTTGTTGTAGATTAGATCAGAATGTTTCAATTGCGTTATTTTTATCTGATCAGGCTTTTAATCACAATACTTGTTCATGTCAGAAAATCTACTGTCTTCAGGAGTGAACATTTCCAAATAACTGTACAGGGAAGAAAGTTTGCAGCTGAAGCGATGTTCAGTTCATGCTTACAAGTTAATTAAAACAGTGACTGAACATCAGTTTTGTTATACACTGACCACGTCAGGACTCAATTTATTGCATGTTAAACTGGAATTTTTTAAAAAGTATTTCCTCAATCCCAAGAAAACTTTTTTTGTACTTTCATTTCACACTTTTGTCCTATAATTTTTTTTTCCTTAAAAGTTTGTTTCTTCCTTTCACTCTTGTTGTGTTCAACACAACACGTGCCTGCTGCCAGGTTTGACCCACCAGTGGTTAATGTGTAAACTGCAGCTGAGGGGATGGAGATGCCCACTGGAACATTGGCCCCTGATAAGCTAGGTGAGCTGAGCTACACACACACACGTACATTTCAGACTTGTTAATGCCACTGATGGCTCTTGAGTCGTCACAAAGTAGCAGATTTCTAGCATTCAGAACTTTAAGCTGATCTCATTTAAATTTCCTTTATTTTCATGTTTTGATGTTTCAACCCAGATTATGCAGAATTATGATACAGCTGATGCTAACTAAGATGACATTTTGATACTAGGAATATTAATCTGAGAGTTGAATTTGCACACAGACTTTGGAGCAAGAAGTTTTTTTCCATAAATAAAATTTTCTTAATTTAACATGGACAGTCAGTTTGTTGGTGCTGGGAACCAGCTTCTCCATGTGGACATCTACATTGATGAACATGAACCTCGTAGGGGAATCCTGGACCTTCTGAGCAGAATCCGTCCTCACTGGAAGGCACAAGACATTCAAATGAGGGTATGTAGACCTACAAGTCTAAAGACTGACTGATTCTGATTTTCTTATTCACCAGTTTGGATCTGTAAATTCAAAAATGACATGACATGGGAGCAATGTGAACATTGCATAAAGGGTATAGTTTTTGTTTAAGATGTCTTTGTTTGTCCAATTTAACTATTTTAGAAGTTTGAGTCAAGGTTTAGGTTTCAAATGATGGCTCTATGGCTCCATGAAAGAGAATGATGATGCCAGCTTTATCACCCAAACAGCTCCTGTTATTATAATATATTATTATTAATATAAACTATTGCAGTTAGTGTGAAAGCAAACTGATGGTTGAGGCTGTAATGTTACAGTAGGGTAATCGCTGTTTAGAGCCAAAATTCAGATACTTGTAAAATAAAAGAAAACATAAAGATAATGGATATTAGAAAATTTGCAGCAGATGAAATAAATATTTGTTGCTTAAATCTTATTTTGTTTTTTTCAAATGAATCAACTTACCATTCAACTCTGGTCAATTATTAGATTGTGTTATCAAAACCCTCAGATTCACAGATCAGATGCTAAATCAGCAGTTTTATTTATTATTCGTGTTTGTTTGTTTTTGTTCATTATTTGGCAAATCCACATTGTGAGTAGAAATAGTATTTACACATTTGGAGGTGGTTTGACATATGAGTCTTGATTAAAATATTAATACATACTCAGATGCTCCAGGTGTACCTCCAGCAGCTCCACACAGAATCATGGACCGAGGTATCCCCACTATTTTTAAAGCAGCCACAGCCGAAAGGACACAGATATATATAATTAACAAATATTGAATGAATGACTAAATAAAAGAACTTGAATTAATATTTAAAAGTCTGCTTGGATTTCTCAACTCTCTACACACCAGCTCTAACAAAGTTTCATCTTTGACTTCTTTTTATTTACATACAAGTTTTTCGTCTCCATTTTAGGATTTAATTATATGTTTTGTACCTACAGTAAGGCAAGGCAAGTTTATTTATATAGCACCTTTCAGGTTCAAGACAATTCAAAGTGCTTTACATAAGTAGGAGTGTAATGATACATCCATCTAATACATAACGCATCAAAGCCCCAGTGTGTAATAATTACTCCCATCTAGTGGTGCTCTAACTGAATCCAAACAACAGAGCGGTGCTCCAGGCACCTCGCTGCTGAATCGCGTTAGTACCACTAACAAAGCCACAGAAAGTCATAAAAGTGAAAACGTCAACATCTTGCATAAGCTACAGCATCCCTTCAGGTGATGAAGTATAAAAAAATACATACATTTGTTTCCTTATTGATGCCAATAGACTACAAGCATGCCCTCCATGTATCTGGTATCAGCACTACTTCAAGCACTAGAAGCGACAGGAGCCCGTTACGCAGATGAGAGTGACGCAGGAAAACACAAAACAAAACAGAACTGCTGTCATGTTAAAAAACGGAGCGGGAACTAACAGCTGTTAGTTGGGAAATAATCAATGTCATCTGCAGAATCGAAGCCATATTCACATCCCAGCATGCAAGCCGCCATTGTTTGTCAACGACTGTCGCATGATGGATACGTCACATCTGTTTATATCCCGCCCAGCGATCCTGATTGCTCCGATTATTTTTTAGTCGGAGAAGAGAGCATTTATGGACATGACTCCACAAACTCGTGTATTTCCGCTCACATTGTGAGCGGAAGTACACGAGGGTCTCGCGAAAGTCAGGCTAAGAGGGAGAGGAAGAGGCAGTAAAAGCAGAGTTAGTGGAGCTTGTCAATTTGCCTGACAGTCACTCCATTAACGTATAAAGTGGCAAGAGGCTTGTATAAGTTCCAACACAATCAGCAAAGTTTATTAACATAGACACCGACCATTATCATATTCCCAAGATCAAATGCAGTCTTTTATACCCTCCAGTTGCAGGCAATTAGCTGGGAATACAATAAATATAAAATACCTAGATCTGCTGTTTTATGTTGCAGCGACAGTAAATGATCCAACAAAACGGAGGATAAAGTAGCTGCCCGACTATCCTGCCCTGTTTTTTAACGCCAAAATATATTTACTGTTAGACTGAATGAACTCACCTGTCCAGCAGAAAGCTGTAACCTCTGCATTAGTTTTCATGTCTCTCTCCCTCATGAATGATCCATCTGGTAGCCACACCGATGTAAACTCGTTTTCTCCCGGTTATTAATTTTTTTCCTTTTCTTGGTTGTTGTTCCTCCCACTCATGGAGCAAATAGTATGGATGTTCCTCCACTTCAATTGAAAACAGCAAGTTGGTCAGCTGCGTGTTCCTCGCCCTGCCTCACTAAAATGTGAAAGGCTAACATGTTTGTCCCGTTTCAGGTAAAGATGGCGATGTAGTGTAACCACAGCCGGAGCTCCTTCATTTGATGATTTTAAACCTGGTTTAAAAACACTTTTTAGCCTTCAAAAGAGTGTTAGATGTTGACTTTTAGGAACTTTTAAATGATTTTTTTAGTTCCTGTGTATATCTGTCCCAGTTACCCTTCCCTGTGCGTCTTTTATGTTTTAGTTTCACTGCCAATCACCCTGGTCTGCCTTGTTGTGTACTTTATAAACACATTAAATTATTATGGTATACCGATAAACACTGAATCATCATCATCATCATCCAATGAACAGATGCATCATGATCCAACCTGCGATTTACAGTCCCCTTTCACAGTAATTCGTCATTTCTAAATTGAAAGCCATATATTTGCTACACTACAGTATATACTGCAACAAGACACTTATAAAACTTGGAGGAAAGCTCCAAGGTAACTGGGCAAAAAAAAAACATTTAGAAGGAAAAAAAAAATTGTGAATGGGAAGCATCTATTCAGAAGAGAATAATTCCTTTCTGGTCCCATGTGCAAACACAAGGTCCAATCTGTCAGAGAAATAGGGTTTATATTTGTTAGGTGACCGTGCATTGGGTGGATGACCTCTCAATCTACACCAGGTCCAGTAATGTACACAAAGAAGTAGATATTTCCCTTCAGCTCTCGGTTCCCAGAACAAGTGATGATGAATGCCATTAATGATGTATTGTGTTCACTACAGGAAGGTCAGACAGTTCTTGTTACCTGTGCTTTTACTTGAGTTGCTCTTAAAAAATATATATATGTATCTTTTTTTATTACTCTCATTTGTTATCTCAGATGAAAAGAAAACATTCAAAGAAATGCTAAGCATCTATTTCATTTGAGTGATTCACTTTAACATTTAAGAGAACTTATTAAAAAAGGATAGTAAATGCTCTTCATTGTGTTTTTAAACAAAATTCTAAGTGACAATTCACAAGTCGTGAAAATTAAAACGGAGGTCTTTAAAAAGAATGGAATTCATTAACAATGTCAAAACCAGTCCTCCACCCACTGCATACATAGTTGATCAGATGTCAAGGTGGGCATGTTTGTTCGCTCTCCACTTAAATGAGAAACTGTGTTGTGTTCAGGTCCCATCTGAGGCTCAGAGAAAACCTCCGGGACTGTGGTGGAGTGTGAAACCACTGAATGTCCCCACATGTCAGAGGGAGCCTTTGTAGGCAAACAGTGGTCTCTGTGATAATGCTGAGCACACAAACAGAGCAGACTGTTCTGGAAGTGGACTTTTGCTGGGTACACCTACACATGTTTGCCTGTTCTAATATATCAGCTTAATTTTCAGTTGTTAGGTTTTGATGGGGGAGATGTTTTTGTGATATTGTGACAGTTGAGGTCCTGTCACTATGCCTCTGATTGATCATGTGCCCAGGCTCGCCACAGGAATGTCCCTGAGGCTGAATGGTCAGTTTGCACGACTTTCACCAATGAGGTTTGGTGTTCAAACCCTGCCTGGGCCTTCTTTGAGTCTGGCACAATAGGCAGAGCAAACCACTGACACTGATTTCCATGCACACAAATGCTGTAGTTTTGGCTCAGTGAAAGGTGGGGAAGAAGTGAAAAAACCTGAGTGAGAACAAGTAGCTGTGAAAGGACTCGGGAATATGGGATGGGTCTCGGACTCGTGATCTGTGGTGTGGGAGTCAGCGATCTACTGCGACCTGATGTACACCCCTCTTTTTTTGTTTGGAAGTGTTTGGAGCCATGTCAACATATCTACAAATACATGGAAATGAAGTTAATCTGTTAACTTTGGCCTCAAACACTCCTGTAATCGCCTGCAGAGTCTTCTGTAACTAGTTCGCTCAATCGTCTTGTTCTTTCTACCCCAACCTTTCCTCGTATTCATCCTCCCTCATTCATTCATTCCATCCCTCCCTTATTTATCCACCCCTCCTTCATCCGCCCATCTTCAACATCCCTCATTCATTCATCTTTTCAGTATTGTTCCTTTCTCTCTCCTATTCGTCGTCCCATCTTTCCTCCCTTATCATCCATCTTCCCTCTAGACACTCATCCATGTGTACATCCCAGCTCCCTCACTCATTCATCTACCCCCCCTTCCCATCCATCTGTCTTTCCCTCATCCATTCATCCAATCTCTCCCTCCCTCATTGATAAATCCTTTCATCTTCCTTTACTTGGCCATTCATCCTTCCATCCTTCCTCCAACTTGTCCATCCTTTTTTCCATCCATTCCCCCATTAATTAATCTTTCCCTTCTCCTCATGCCAGCCTTAAATCAGGAGATTCTATTGAGGCATGCTCATAGTAGCAAACATCATCACACAGATGGTAGCGAGATGTGGAGCATCATACTGATTGTAGATACTGATTGTTGTTACAGTGTAGACACACAAATTGTGCTTTTTGAAAAGGAAATGAGGTAGAGGAACATTTTTCGCTGTTTAACATAAAGCTGCCATGTTTTTAGCCGAGAACCAGAAAAGTACTTACATTTACACATCGCTGTGTCTCCTGATGACAAAAAGCCACTCGATGTCCTTTTAAATTAAATTTAGATATGAAGTCATGAATGGCAGAGAACTTCCTACAGTTCAACCAGGACAAAACATAGGTCTTAAATAGCTTGGCTAACGCGACTTAAATGCAAGGACTGGTCTGGTCAAGAGCTTGAGGGCAACCGTTTCTCATGCGGGATGGTTGACCCGCCTCCTTCAACCAATCACAGCACTCTTTACTCTGACGTACGTTTAGCCAGCGGGGCTAACTAGTAGATCAGCCCATTTCTCTCTTAGGCTAACACGGAGGTGCTGCTAATGCATGCTTTTATCTATTTCTATTTATTTGATGTCTGTATACTTATTCATGACTGGATTAGACTGTTGTCTAGATATAATGAGGACCAGAACATGATGACCTAAGGTTACAACCAGGGCTGAGAATAAGACTGGAGTGCACCAGTCTGAAGGATTGTGCTTAGAAGTGTGTTAACTATAGGGATAAAACTTACATAGATAATTGCATACATATAGGAGACAACAAGAACTGTAGAACAGAATGAAATTTCCAACAACAATAGGGTTGTTACCCTACTAAGAGCACAATTAGATGTGCTAGTTTCATTGCATATACAGTAATCTGTTTCTGTAACTTTTGTCCCCCTAAAAGCAGATTTTGACTTTGCTTTCTTACTAGACAGAGCCACAGCTTTTGTTCAGGGTGCTTAATATTTTAATATATTTATTTCTTAATCAATTTCCCTAAAAGTCTGGCTTCACAGTGTACCCACAACAGTATTTTGCTGATCCCAGAATTATATTGTTAATATTTGAACAACCTGTTCAGTTCAGGAAATACCTGAGCTATTATAGGCCCACTCTAATAATTAACATCTAAAGATCATTAGATACTTGAACAACTTAACATTTAATACATGGTGATGTTAATCAAATTATTTTGCTTCTCAAGTTTAAGGCATGCAACTGAGGAAAAGTATTTGTTTTTGGAAACAGTTGTAAAACAATTGTAAAATGAAGATTATAATGCAGAGTTCTGAAGTCAGATTTATGGACATGGAATTATGGACACATTTTCACCATGAAAAGTTCCTCAAATATGTGAAGTATGTACAGTGGAGTCTCTACAGATAGTTACTGATATGACTGTGTACAAACGAGAATGGCTGAAACAGGCTGTCATTTCACAAAATAATATCTGTGATATCCTAAATGGCCTCATTAAGATATTATACTAACGGCAGCCGAGTATCTCTTCTCTGTTATTATGCCTAGAAAAATCTAATCTGCAGGCTTTGGCATGCATCCATGTTCATTTGAATTTTCTCTTATTTTAGACTTTTACAGAGGGAATCACGAACCAGCTCATCGGTTGCTACTTGGGCTCTCTTCAGGAACCTGGTTGTGTTCTTGTGCGGCTTTACGGCAGAATGACGGAACTCTACGTGAACCGGGACCGGGAGGTGGAGATGTTCCAGGTTTTTCACGCCCATGGCTGTGGTCCCGAGATATACTGCAGCTTCCAGAATGGCATCTGCTATGAGTTTGTCAAAGGAAAAGTGCTGGATGATGAGCTGCTACGGCAACCATCCATCTACAGGTCTCTGCCAGAACAGCCATGCTCTTTTATAAACTTACTTATGTGCTTTTTCTTTGAAAGTGTTTTAATTTCCATTCTTACATCTATTCATTTAGAGCTGGAAACTGATTCGGTCATACAGCAATTCGATGATTTCATTGTTATAAAGGTGGGATTTGGGTTATAAAAACAGAATCTGTAAAGACAGAAAATCTTCAGAATTCTGGAAGGAAGAACTTTGCAATATATAAAATGTGTTTGATGCAAACAATATTTTCACACCTATTTTCTTTTATTGTATAAAAAGATTAGTGAGAAAGATTTCCCCCTTTAATTGCAAAAAAATGGTGAGTTTCCATTTAACAGTAATATTATTCGTGATGTAGGCTATATTGTATTGGCCGCTTTCCAGAAAAAACGGACTTATGTCTACTCAAAATAAGGGAAAAAAGTTTTGAAAAATAGAAAGTGTAAAGAAACAATGCTGTGGTGTAAGAGTAATTAGTTACAGGTAAGGGGGTCTGGATTGAAAAAAACAAAACTCCTAAATCTTAGTCTTTGCAATCTCTCCACTTTGTACTAAACTCGATAAGAGTTCAAGAGAAAAAATTGTTAAAACTTTGGTCTGTTTAAATCTAGTACATACAATTGTGAACAGATTAAGAGAGTGTCCGGAAATCTTAATGCTTTAGGGCAAGTTAAAAACCACGGCTGCATGGGTGCAATATAAACAGACAGCACTCTGATCACTTTATTACAGCCCAAATGTTTCGGTGAGAGCACTTCATCACTTTCCTTTAGATTTTGTCTGTCTATTTGTTAGAAGTTATGGATGACTTTTGATTAAATGTTCAGGAAATCTCAAATTGAATAAGAAACAAGTCGTGATTACATTTTCTTAAGAGGGATCTGGATGACTGCCTGGGTCTCTGGATTTTTTAAAAAGCAGTCAGAGATAGGGACCATTTTTCCATGAGTGCTGTTAAAGTAAAAATAATGCCCAAAATCATTGACAAAAAAAATATAAAAAAATAAAAATGGTGGAAGTCTGAATTATCTTGCTGTTTCAAGTTTCAAACGACTTCTTTAGAGGCTTGGCCCCTGTGTGATTCTGTTAGGAAATGAATTCTCCCATTAATTTCTGGTTCTTTATCATGTGTGAGTGAGGATTATTATTAACCTTTTTATTTCAGATGCAACTCTAGTGGAGCTAAAAGGTCTTGGTGGGAACAAGTCAAAAACAAGAACAAAAACATGATTCACATCAGTCAGTGATGAGTCTTATTTTTTCATCAAAAGGATTGTGTTCATCCCTAAAAACCCTTTCTCTCCTTACCCATCTTCTCATGATCCACACACCAAAGTTGACAGAATGGGCAGGACATTTTCTAAGAGAGCTGACTGGTCACTTACTATCCGCTGATATCTGATCCAGAACTCAACCTGCACCAGGTCAGCTGTTCAGCATTTGTTGCTGTAGTGATACATCCTGCTAAAAAGCAAACTAGCTTCACAGTACGGAAAACCCGAGCTTAACCCCAAAGTTACCCGGATAAGAGAAAATCCAGCTTTGTAGTACAGGCCACAGGTTCGCTGTGCAGCCTTACCAGAAAGGATTGAGTCATCATCACTGCAGGTTATGTGCACATGTGTTACTAGAGCGTTAAATTTCTTTTGTGCTGATGCAGGTGTTCTCTTATTATTTCAGTCAAGTCACTTTTCATGTTGAGCAATGTTGTTTATTCACACCCCCACTTTCATTCATCATTCTCATGGTAACAGGCCAGCATCATCATTCACACGGCAGGACAGTAGGACCCGACACAGCCAGCCAAGGCTGAACAGCCAGGGCCACAATGGGCATCAATCACCCTGCTCTGCCTGATGCCCCCAGTGGGGAATACCCAGAGAACCTAATGTCACTGCTAACATACCTCCAGAATGAACACTTGAGTGGTCAAAAGGTCACACAAGCAACAAGGCCCATTTTTTAAAAAGTAACTGAGTGAGATAAGAACACTAAATGGGAAGGGAGTTGTGTTTCTGCTCTGATAGTGATTGTTTGTGCAATAACAGCGTTGGCCAGGCTCATCTGAGAAAATGTTTTCTCTTGGCAGATTGATCGCAGCCGAGATGGGGAGAATCCACTCCATCCAGCCAAACCATGGCTCGCCTGTTGAAGCCCTGCTCTGGACAAAAATGGCCCATTTTCTCAAACTGGTGCAGAGCAGCTTAACCAGCGGACCGGCTGAGCAGCGGTGCACAAAAAGGTTTGATAAAATGAGTCTCTGACCAACATTCATATTCATGATGCAGCTTACAGTTGGATTTTAGGGAGATGTGTTTCTCAAAAGCACCAACAATGTAGCTGTGCAGTTACCAGACTGTCAAAAAATACAGCGCTGGACAGAAGTGGAACATGTGTAAAATGGGTTTGATGAAATGTTAACTTATTAAGGCATGCTTGAATAATCATGAGAGTTATCCACAATAAACAAAGGGGTTGTGAAGCCAATCTGAAAGATAATAATCAGTTTTAAGAGGAAGAGGCTGTTAAACAACACTTAGCCTGAAAATTTGTTGTTAAATTTTAGTTTGCAAACTGTAACAAAGCTTTGGATTTGTCTGAAGGACCCTTGACAAAGCGACCGACCTCTGGGCAATAATTTGTCCCCAGGATGCCTCCCATCAATCCATTTACTGTATAAGCTAAAACAATTGCACTGTGCCGGTGGTTGTTTCCAACGGTGAATCTCTATTTAGCCCCTTTTAATATTTTTTTACAATTAAAGTATTTTACCTATGTTTTGTGGCTGTATTTTCACCTAGTTTTAGACATTTACTTATTTATGTCACATTTTGTGTATCTTGTCATTCTTATATTTTTTTGAAAGCTGTCTACTTTGATTTTTTGTTGGCTTTTGCACCGTGTGGTGTCGTCTCTTAGTGTTAACCTTTTCACCTTTGGAGCTCATCTAGACCTATTTCAAAGATAAAACCATATGCCCCTCACTCTTTAGGCCTTTGGTTTGTGCCCTGGTCTGGGCGGATGTATCTCAGTAGATACAGCAGGAGGTTGGCAGTTCGATTCCACTTCACTACATGTCGAAGTGTCCTTGGGCAAGACACTGAACCCGACCTTGCCTCCCAATGTGCCTATTGTTTGTGTGAATGTGTGGGAATGTTAGTTACTAGCAACAAGTATGCTTCAATATAGGTGCTGTATGAATGGGTGAATGAGACTTTGATAATAGTCACGTGATTAGAAAAGCGCTATAGAAGTATAGGCCATTTACCCTGGATTAATCTCTTTAATTGTTAATGAGTGAGGGCCTAAAAGTAAAAATGTCAGGAATATATGAGACCATTTGGAAACATCAGTGCATCTCACATTTAGCTTTATGATACATATTATTCTCTAAGAGAATGGATCACATCCACAAGGACACAAGTTAGAGGAGCAGGTGCATGTTTATTGTCATAATTGACTCTGAAATAAAAATGGAGCAAGTCAGGAATACAACGTAATATTTTGTGATAGGACAAAGGAGAGCATGACAGGTATAGCAATAGTAACTTGAAGTGGAGGGGCTGATGAATGGACAATTGTGAAGTTAGGTGGGACAAGGGCTTGAATTAATGTGTGAGTGTGTGAGAAAGCCATCAATTATGTGCTGCACTGAAAATAACACATTTTAAACAAATACTTGTCAGAATACAGATGGAAGGGCTTTCTCAGCGGCAGATCTCCGCTGCCTTGTCTTTGACACAAACCAGTTACATTTTCCACATTTTTATCGTTCAGGCAGCAGCACTTCCACTAATGTCTCCTTTTTCTCACATTTTTTAAACCTGCCAAGACTCATAAAATTCCACCCATTTCTCGGTGTAAGAAAACGCATCAGCAGCTTTTTTTTCATATGTGAGCTGTCACTGGTCAAGGGGGAGAGGCGGGGGAGTGGCCTTCGTGGCAATGACATTGCATTATCTCTGACAGGGGTTCACAAGGTGAGAGGTGAGAGGGGCCCGCTAGACACTACAAAGAAACAGACAGCTTGGCCGTGAGCTTCCTGCAGAGCTTCTCCCTTATCGGTCAAATGTTCAAGTCTGTTTGTGTTTGCAGTGAAGGGGTCATAAGTCCATGAAAACCGAAGCTGGAAGGTCTCTGATATTTGATTTTTTTTTTTTTTTACTTTAGCTTACGAGGGAATCTTCAAGGATTCAGAGATAAAATTAGAGAAAATAACAAAGAGGAGATTTGTGCATTTATTGAAAGAGGATATGAAGCTAGTTGTCATAAGAGGAGAGGATGTAGAATACAGGGTTTTGATGGAAGCAGTTGATTTGCTGTGGCAAAGGAAAAAAGAAAAGAAAACCCCCTAAAATTAAACCATGAATCAGCCAATTTGATCTGCAGCGATTAAATTATAGAAAATATCCTCCAGAAACTCCATTCCTGCCTCCTCTAAGGCATAAAACTTCAAAAACCCTATTTTTTTCAAGAGAAAAGAATTAAAAAACTTACTTTGAGCATGAAATGAGAGAAGTCCTGCATATCTACAGAAGCATGCTGCACTGCAGTTAGTGGCCCAATAGATGGTGCTATGTTGTGTGTCATTCGTGTGACTTGACACAGTCCGGAGTCGCTCACATAAACACAGATAGACATGCTAAATCATTTGAAAGTGATCAATAATTAGGATCTAAATGATAAGAACTAAAAAGAAGGTCTGAAATTTATGAAGTTTGATCTCATTTGTGGAGTAATTAGGGTTTTAGCGTGTACGTCTGCATTCATAATCATTGCTTAACTGCACGAGTGACACCACACAAAGGCATCAACAGAGAAACCCAAGAATCATCTAAATAAACCAAAAGTATCCTAAATAAGCATCAGAGAAAGTTTTTGTGCTTGAGACTGTATTTGAGTGCTGATGTGTGAATGTGATCTTCAGAGGAAATGGTAAAAAAAAAAAAAGAAAGGCAGAGAGAGAGAAGGAAGAGGCTGCACCTGCAGAGGAGGTCTTCGGCTCTCAAGCCACCCGCTGTGTAGAGAAGAGGGACAGACGGGGGGAGGGGGCAGAGATGGGTTGGGGGGCTGGGAGAGTGAAGGAGGCTGTAGCAGCTGCAATGTTCACAGCAAAAGTCAGAGATGGAGGGGAAGAAAAGAAAGAAAAAGCAATGGAAGGCATAAGTGCAACCTCTTTCTCTCCCCAAAGGCCCCCTGCTATGTCTCCCGTATGCGCTCTTACAAATGGCATAAAACTGGGAAGGGGGAAAAAAAACAAGAAAGAAAGAAAAAAAAATCAGCAGTGCTGTGCTGGTGGGTGAAATCATATGTAAATAAGGCACATTGGTAATGAAGCGCCAGAGGAGGAAATTCCACTAATTACCTTACAGAGACTTGACAGGGAGCAGGAGGCGAATGTACTTGACGCGCTCTTTTTCGTGAAAAGGACAGAAAGGAGAGGAAAAGATCTGATGGCAAGACGTCAGGTTTCCATTTAAAGTCAATGCAAGTGTTTCATTTAGCTATTTGTGGGTTTCTGCGATAAAGCTGGTTTGTTAGGTCAAAGGAATCAGGGTGATTACCATTCAACTGCATCTTTGACTTCATATTAGATAGGATATGGATGAATTGTGCATGTCAGAGTGGGGCTGGGTTTCAATAACAACAATTTCATAGCTAAATAAATGTGATCAAGCGCTTTATTCTGTTCCTAGAGCTTATATAAATGTGGTATGGAAATATAATGCAGCGCCTTTCAATGCTGGCTCAGAATGAAAGTTCATTAAAGAGGTTAAAGCTGTTCACATCTTCTGTACGTGCTTGCAGGTACATATTTTATAGCTCAGATCTCAGGTTTTTATGCAGTCAGCCAGTCCTTGATGTCTCTCAGAGGTGGGGGGGAGCGGGAGATTCTGACTGAATGGACGCGAAGAAGATAATAACTGGGTTGTTGTGTTGTTGAGGATGTACAGGAGGAGTTGTATAAAGCAGCAGAGCCTCGGTGCCATGACCATAAACAAGCCTTCTCTCCTTTCGCTTTTATTGTGCGTTCCTCGCGGGCCACACTAAATTACCTCTCCAAGTGTGTATAATACCAAAGCATCTGTTTGTTCCCTTTTGAATAAATAGGTAGTGTTTAAATTACACAGTTTAAAGTGTCCTCTTGTCAGGGCAGATGTTGGGACTGAAAAAGAATCACGAAGAATGAGAGACGGGCACTTGCGCAGCATTTCGCTCCCAGGTGCGTTTCGCACTGACGTCCGAAGACATTAGCTCAGTCTTTGATAGATTGAGTCATCAGCCAAGTGAAAACAAGGCATATAACTGAGCCGACTTGGTTTACAAACATGTTCCAGAAAATCTTAAGAGTTCATGACAAAGTTGATCCTCGGCTCTCTTACTCTGTCTGCCCAATAAAGGACCGTTCTGTGTGACAAGTTATTGTTGTCAAGCATTATAAAAAAAAGAAGACAGAAGAAGCCCTCAATCCATGGGGATTTCCAAGCACAACTTAAAAGGCTCAGTTCAAATCCAGACTAAGCATTTTGATAACCTTCTGAAGCGTTTTCAGCTCAGACAACGAGACACTAACATTTAATGAATTCCGCAAAAATGTCATTCTTTCAGGGTGAGCAGGTCTTAAAAGGCAGGTGAGTCACTAGGAGAGAAGAGAAAATTCTGGGTTTGGTTTAGCCTTTAAACACAACAACTCAGCTTAATTTGCACAGCATGTTATCAAAACACGCGAGACAACCCAAACTGTTTAACGGGAAAAAAAACATAAGAAAGACAATTAATAGAAAGAAAAAAAAGAGCTGACAGGGAGGGATTAAACTTAGATGAAACAAGCGGTTACAAGTATATCATGAAACTACCAGAGAACATGAAAACACAAAATAACCAGTGGCGTTTTCTCCCAGAAGCAAAGGGAAGCACAGCCTCCTCTTTTTTTTGTTTATGTCCATTCATTTATTAATTTCCAGACCGTGGCCGTCATTGTTCTGAAACTCTTAATTTCTCTGATCGCCGTCTTTCCCATTGAAACAGCGCCCACCTGTGGTGAATCACTAATTTAAATCATATCGTTTCGCAAAGGAGGCCAGACCAGGCTGGCTTCCCTTGTAGACTATTTTTTTCAATGATCAGCCAATCAGATGAGACAACATCATGCCATTACCGAGGCGTGATTAGTTTTTCGGAGGTCAAGGGAAGCTAGACGCTTCTTTGCATCCCACCAATCAGACCAGAGAAGTCTGTCCATGAATCATGACAGAATCATAACAATCGCAATTAGTAACCCCAGCAGACTCAGAGCAAAGAAAGAAGGCGGCGATTTGGAGATTTTAGCCAAAAGTACTTTCACCAAACTACCACAACAGCATCAATTTCTAATGAAATTGATACCAGAACCGGAGCTTCGTGTGGAAAGGGCCGATGGATTTCAGAACATTAATATGGAAAGTTACTGCCGCTCTGAATGGCTAGCCGCTAATGCTAACCTGCTGGTCCTGTCCTCTCATTGACTCAGAGTCT
>JAVQJG010117260.1:0-10274 GCA_036024015.1 Craterocephalus amniculus
TGACTTCCATGTGTTTTGCGTCACTCTAGTCCAGATCATTGTGCTATTAAAAACAAAACATTTGTTAACATTTAGTTATGAAGCTTTTTAGACCTATATGTTTCATTCTCCTATGAGGGATCATGTTGATCAGCTTGTGTGAATTTTATTGGACGTTTCTTTCAACTACAACTTAGAGAACTCAGCATTTATATAATAAGAAAGACAAACTGAAACATTTTTATCTTTCTAACTGAAACCCGTCTGTTGCTGTGGTTCAGCAGTGATGCCTGACTGTTGCTATGGTTACTGAAGGAAGAAAAAGGAAATGAAACACTGGTGGAGTTTTATCTAAAGTCCTCAGTTGCTGACTTTCTCTGCAGATGGTATGTGTCGCCCCCTGATGGTGCTGCCACCCTCCAGTGAAGATCTGCAGATAGAAACGTCTACGTTTATGTGTCTGATCAACAAGGACTTCCCTCTGACTGGAGTCGGTCCTGGAAGGTGGATGATGGCAGCAGCAGCAGCTGAAGCAGCAGGTAGCCTGCGGTGCTGCAGAAGGATGGCAACATAACCTTAAGCAGATGTTAATTCTGACATTTGCTTTTAAATGATTAAATTAGTTAAATTGTCCATCATTTATTGAATATTTCCTGCTTATTTCCTGCTTTTCCTGCAATTCTACGTCCAAATGTTTTTATAAGGACGTTAAAATCATCAAACATTCTGAAAACCTTAAACATGACATTACAACATTGATATGTTTTAAGTTCTAAACACTGTCAAACAATCTTCTTCTGATGACATCAAAATCAGCCCCCTCCCCTCTTTAAATAGAAAATAATTCATGTCATGAGTCTGTTACTGATGCTGTTTTCTGCTTCACTAAATTTAAACAGTAAATTAATTTAATAATCAAATCTTTGGTTTATCTCATATAGTCTGATTATTATTGATTGCAATGCAGAACAATTAAAAATCTGTGTTTTGTTCAATATTGAATCACGCTCCCAACTCAGTTACCTGTCTTGCCCAAAGACACGAGTGGAGAGTGGAGTGGAGCTTCCTGTGGGTGACAAGAAGCTCTCTATGGCAGACTCGTCAGTGTGCTGGGCTTTCACCTGTATGGACAGATCTCTGAAGTATTTCTCCTTATTTTTCAAATCAAAATCATTTTATTTTTCAAATATCTTAGGCACTGATTCATGACGAGTGCAAATTGCTGCGTTATTTCAATAACATTTTGCTCCAGTTATGTTTCCATTCTCTGCGTGTGATCAAATAAGACTGCATTTGTTATCGTTTGGGTGAGCAAACAGTATTCAAATGAGGATTTAGCGGCGCTGACAGCAAGGAAACCGCAAACGCAAAATGAATTTCAATCCAATCCAATTGAGGTTGAAATATTAGTAGAGGATATAAATAAAAATATTGCTGAGCTCGAGAAAAAAATCTAAATGTAAACCAGAATTGCTGCAATATGGAAGAATGGGCTTTATGCACAACTTCACTACTTCCTGAACTTAAGCCAGCTCCTTGTTTCCTGTCTTTCATTACTGGACGAACTGATAAATCCAGGTGTGTCTTACCTCAGTAAATGGCCAGACACACCTGGATTAATCAGTTCGTCCACTAATGAAAGACAGGAAACAAGGAGCTGGCCTAAGTTCAGGAAGTAGTGGAGTTGTGCATAAAGCCCATTGCTGCGAAAAAGTAAATGCAGTTTACAATGAGAGAGCACAGTCTTTGATGTAACAGAGCAGGGCTATAAATCAACCAAATGTATACAATCTGCACTTAGCTAAACAGGATTAACTCTTGCTGGAATGAAACGTAAACATCCCTGGCAGGGATACAAAACAGGACTAGGAGTAAAGTAAATGAACATAAGAAGAGATGAGCATAATAAAAAGTTTAATATTCTTTCACAATACTTCCTCCTCATTTCGTCAAAAGACATCAAAGAACTATCCTTATAGCAGTCTTGCAGATAACAAACCCCTTTCTGATACCATACCTCCATAATCTTATTATCTATCGACATGGGTATGACTTAATTTTGCTTCAGAGTTTTAATCGAAAAAGGACTCCTTATTCCAATTTTTTGGAATAATTTCTTTGACGAAGTGCATTCCAATTGAAACCCAAGGTTGAGAGTTTTCCTTTTCAAACAACACCGAAATAAATCTTGTTTGAGCAGCCCAATAATAATTTTCAAAATTGGGTAATTTGAGACCCCCCATTTTATAATCCCATGTAAGTTTTTCAGTAGATACTCGTGGAGTCTTGCCACTCCATAAGAACTGTCTAATGTATTTATTTTGGTTTTTAAAAAAGCTGGGTGGGACTGAAATCGGTAGGGCTTGAAAGAGATACTGACATTTTGGACGTACATTCATTTTAATACAGTTTATTCGGCCAATCAAAGTGATGGGTAAGTGTGTCCATTTTTGTAAATCCTCTATAATTTGTTCAAGTAATGGCAAAACATTCTGTGTTTGTGGTCTTGATAGATCAGCTGAGGACGGTGTGTGGGCAAACCACTTAGCAACTGTTTTAGTACCTGCAAAGTCTACATAAATCAGCCTCTTAGTAGGCTACGTGTCTAAATTTCTTTTCTCTACTTTGCAAATGATTTTTCGATTGCTAAATCAGCAAAATAAAAAATTAGGCACAATTATCACAAACTTTACTTCTGTCACCAATCCCATGACACCAATCGCTATGTTTTGGTATCTGTGTCCTGTTTCTGTGTCCAAATATCACAGGATTATCCCGAAATCGCGCGATTGTCAGACACTTGTTGAGACTAACAGAGCACATCAGTGTTGAAAACAGCATGTTTTTAGGGCAAACTGGGCTGCTAGCTGCCTGCCCAGCTAAATACTAGAGCTATCTTGAATGCTCCTTTCTCCATCACTCGCATGTATGAAAAAAGCAAAATTCTCCTTAATGAAATGAGACATGTGGCTTCCCTCCACTTTTGAGGGATTGAACAGGTTCTGTTGCACCTAGGGGTGGAGACCACAATCTGCTTCGGAAAAGGAGAGAAGCTTTCTGGATATTTACTTTACAGACATTGTCGCCAAACGGCCTAAATGATGAACGGTTGCTAAATGTTTTGTTGTAGATAGTCATTCATTGGTGTGTAATGATGGTATCATCTGCTGCCCAAGAGAGATGTATACGTAGGAACATAAACATATTTTTTGTGGTCTATCTTCTGCCTCTATTGGAGCATTCAGAGGGTTTTGGATACACCCCAATAGGATAGTCTTTTTCTGGTTTCTCCCTCTTTTAAATTATATGTTGATTTTCTATTGTTATTAATTGTTGTCAGCGTATTAAACCATTTTTATTACTGGCATGTTGCACCTACTTATCAAGATTTTAATATGAAGTTTTTCATATTGAACTATAATGTTTTGACTGTATAATGTTTTTTTTTTAAAAAAAAGAAAAAATTAAGTTTTTGTCATGTCTTTTGGAACTCTGTGATGTACCGGCTAGCTGATTTGTTCGCTGTCTTTTGTTCACGATCTCGGATTTGTTGGTGGCACCCACCAGGGATGTATATATATGTGCAGGACAGAGATGATGGACAAGGCTGCTGATGGTCATAATGACCGAAACATCACAATAAAATCCTTTTATTGAGAGTGACACAGTGTGCGGTAACTCTTTTTGTCTACATGTGAAAATATGTAACAGTCTTCATGGCAAAGAGTTGTTTTGCAAAGGGATGCCAGGGGTTAGCAATTAGTATGTGATGCTTGGAGTTTTGTGAGTGCAGTTTTGAAAAAAACGTACAGTTTTGAAAAATGTGTTTTAGCGATTGAAAAAATCTGTAAGTACTGTACAGTTAGCCTACAATTAGCACAGTTCGCAAGTGGATTGGTCATATTGATCTAAACTGATTGTTGATTTTCAGTCCGATAGTTGTTCTCGTCTAAAACATGTTGGGATAATTTCATTCCTTTGCACATCACATGTACATCATCGGTCTGTTCAATTGTCCAAATTAGTCAAGAGCATAATACAATGAATATGAATATTTTGGAACATTTGATAAATTGATCAGTTGATCTCGTCTCATATTATTATTTATATATATAAATATATACACGGATATATATATATATATATCCGTGTGTGTGTAGAGTAAAAGTCCATTCTTTCAGGCTACTCTTACTGTAAAATCCAATTCTTTTTCTCTTTGTTCATTTTGTATCTTGTTAGCTAGACAAACATAGAATGATTACAACAACTATTGTCAGTAAATGAGTGGGTTGAGGTGGACATGACGGACATTTAATTGGTCCTCTACCATAGTGACAAAACATCTAAACATTTTGATATGCAGTGCTCAATGCCAAGAGACGAAGCATTTTGGGGGTTCTAACAATTTTTTTCAGAAAGAAATTTAATTTTGACACACGAGTAGTTCTGATCATGAGATGAGCTTAAAAACAGATTAAAACGAAGATAAAAGGTTTTGGGTCCTGTTTGGCTGAGAGAGAAGAAATGTTTTGATACCAAAGTGTGTACTTGAACTAGGAAGTTGGAATGAGGAACCACTCCGTCGGTCAGTCTGTGTTTCTTTTTTTCAAGAAATGTCAGGAATGGAAATAAATGATTGGGGAGTCTTTACTATGAGGAAATGGAATAATTTTGCCAATACAGCTTCATAGTCAATAGAAAAATAGATAAAAAAAAGAATACATTGAATCATGATAGGTGTAATAATATGACATTATTTGACCCAGAATCTCTTAAATTCCCTTTTCCAAATTTTTGCTGACATCCATCTAGTCTCAAACAACTTCATTTTATCATTCATCCCTTTTATTTTTAAAATTTTCCATTTAACTGTTATGCATTCAAGTCATTTACCAACACTGTGTTACTAATAGTCGTAGTTCTCAAAACCCTTTTAAATATGTGTGTGCTTATGTGTGCGTGTATGATTTTGTAAGTGTGTGTACAGGATAATGTATTGGCCGGGAGTGACTGATGGTGCTGGACTCTCAAAGCAGTTTTGTCGCCTGTTGTTTTCAAAAGGAAAATGAAGTCAAACAGCATTATAAGGAAGCAGCAAACAGTAATGAGGGTTGATGTTTTCAGATGTACAAACGTTTGGGTCATGGATGAGAAAACCAACTCAGCCTAGTGGAAATATCAGATGTCATATCTTTCTTAAATTACTGCTATTTTTAGCCTCCTCCTCCTGCTGCTACTCCCTCCGCCTTTCGGGAAACTCAGTACCGTTTACTTTCACTTTAGTTTATCATTTATAAATCAGAGGATTATTCTACACAGCAGCTCGATGCTTTATGGTAGGATGGCAATGTTGTTACTGCTTTTCCTCTGTCCCGTTTCAGCAGGTAATTATTCTGATGCATTTAATTTTTGATTAGTTACTGAAAATAATTTAGGAAATAACTGATGATGTAGGTGTGTATTAAACTTAATATCTTAATAACTTGTTTTGTAGTGAAACACTCCCTGACGTTTTTTAGAACTGGGTCATCTGGAATACCAAATATACCAGTCTCTACTTTAAGGGTAGAGATCGATGGAATGCAAGTGGGATACTGCGACAGCAACCAAAACAAAGGAACATACCCAGGCCTCCTGGAAACAATACAGGAGCTCGACCCTCGGATGCTTGACTGGTTCCTCGGCCAGTGTTTTGACACTCTGCCGGTGGTATATGAGGCTCTAATTGCTGGTCTGAAGGTCACAAAGTCAAATGAAGGTATTTCAAAACGCGTTTTTAATGTCTAATCAAACATCTCGGATGATTTTGTTAGAGTTGCTCATCAAATCTATATCTGTGAACAAGTCTGACGTTATCTTTCGCAGCCTCCGATTAGCCAAATGCGTAAAAGGCAATTCCACGGAATTTCTGAGACTCAGCCCGCTTTACACATGCCCCCTTTCAAAAAATTACGGTAGATAAACTACACAAATCATGCCACAAATGTCCTAATCAGGGTGTAGATTGATAAAAACAGTTTCTGATTTGTGAAACCTTTATTCTCAAGGCTTTATTCTCAGTTCTCAACAACAGCTTTACTGTCTCTTGTTTTTTTCCAAGAGCTGTCCAAGAGCATAATTCCTGTCCAAAGAGGAACAACCCCTGCATAATGTATAATACATCAGTTATTGACTCATAGCAGAAAGGATTTAGTTCTCCATTTTTGTCTGTGTCATCCTCCTCCTAAGCTTGTTGTTTTTGCCTGACAACCCTTTCAATTGGACCAAAGAATGGGGAACATTTGGGTTCTATCTTCCAGAAAAAACACCACACGCCTCATAACTGATAAAATATGATTCAATGTTGTAACGTTTTGAAGAAGTGCAAAACAGTACAAGAAAAAGCTTTTAATATCTTTTTGCCCTTTACGAATTTGGCAAATTGGAAGCTATGAATGGGAAGCTAACTTCAGCCTTGTTATCTGTGATCAGTGTAATCTCTGTCTGTCTCAGGTGTCCACTTAATACAGTTCATGGGTGGCTGTGAATGGGATGAAGAGATCAGAGATGCCAGCTTCTTTTTACGGCGTGGTTATAATGGAGTCGACTTAATGGAACTAGACCTGAAACGTTTAACATGGATTGTCCAAAATCAGCTGACTCTCACCATGTTAGACGACAACCAGGGAGCCAAAACCAATTACAAGCATTTATTGACTTATACCTGCCCCGAGTGGCTGAAGAAGCTTGTAAAATTTGGTCTTCTGAAGAGAACAGGTAAAGAAACATGATGTGAAGTTTCATGGACTGAACTGTTTATATTTAGGAAGTGAAAATACATTTAAGAACTTTGTCTGTTCAGCTTGTTTTTAGTTTCATTATTCTCTGGTGGATTAGTTTCACTCTTAAAGCTTAAACAATGTTGAAAGAGTGTGTTATTAGCAATTATGCAACAGAATAGAGTTCACAGCTGGAATAGAGTCACCATATAATTAGTTTAATATTCTCACTATCATCCTCTGATCCTCCAAGTTTGCCAGCTTTATTACATCCACTTTCTCTTTAACTTATTGTTTCATTTCCAATCATAACTTGGAAACTTCAAAGCATCTCCCAGCTCTGCATAAGTCAGTACGATCTTATAAATAAACATGCTGATTGACTTCAAGTTTCTCAACCACATCTGGTAAAGTTTAGTATTTTCTATATTTTTCTATAAGTTTCTGTCCCTTCATTTTTCTCTTCCTTTTTATATTTCTAACTCTGTCTCTTTCTTTCCTTCTCTACTTCCTTTTTCTTAAACAGAGATTCCCTCAGTGTCCCTCCTCCAGAAAGCCCCCTCCTCTCCAGTCAGCTGCCACGCTACAGGTTTCTATCCTAACAGAGCTCAGATGTTCTGGAGCAAAGATGGAGAGGAGACTCATGAAGATGTGGAACATGGAGAAATCCTCCCCAACCATGATGGTACCTTCCAGATGACTGTTGACCTGAATGTTTCCTCAATCCCAGCTGAAGACTGGAGGAGGTACGACTGTGTGTTTCAGATCTCTGGTGGAGAAAATAAAATCACAACCAAACTGGATAAAAGGCTGGTCAGGACAAACTGGGGTAAGTTATGCAGAAAAGTTTATACATGAGACTTCCTGTTTTGAAAAGATTGTTCAAATGTTTGTTCTGGTTCCAGTTTCTCTGTCAGAGTTTCCTTCTGCTGCAGTCATTGGATGTTCTGTAGGGCTGCTGCTACTCTGGATCTCTGGACTCCTCTTCTGGAAAAAAAAATATATGGGTAAAATACTAAAAGGCTTATTTACTTTAAAAATAGACTTCTGATTTTACTTACAAAGTAGAAATCTGCTAACTTCATAAAAGATCAGATCTTGATTATATTTATCATCAATATTCCAGGGTTCAGATGTGCAAACAGTAAGTCATTTTGTTAACAATTAAACATTCATTTAATCAATTGTTCAAGTGGGAACCTTTGCTCAAAGCCAATTGTTTCATTTTGTTTCCTGTTTGTAGCCTCAGAGTAATCAGAAAAAAACCGTCAGATCCGAGAGAACCATGTGAGTACTAGTCATGAATTTCAACTACATAACATTTTTTTTATATATTTCAAAAGCTGTTTAACTATGAGACCTATGATATTACTCGTTTTGACCAGTTGGATTGGTGTATGGGACAGCCTCTAATTCTCTTTTGTCATAATCAATAATGAACAGTCAATATGTTAGTTCTTTACTTTATATTTATATGTATGTATATATCTATATATATATATATGTATATATATATATATATATATCTGTACATATATGTATATATATATATGTATTTTCCTGTGAAAAAATATTTAACAACTCTTGATCACACTCCACGGTTCAGGAAGCTCTAAAATGTGTGGTTGTAGATAAGCTGTAATGAGGACTAATCATAAACCTCAGACATGTTTGTTGCAGCTCTTGAGCTTGATGCCATATGTGCTGTGTGTGATGCACATTATGGAAGTGGCGCCAGTTTTCCACAAGTGTTGAGATTACACAGGGGCTTTCCGGGGAGCTTTAAATTCTGGCGTGCACCACAAGTTCACAAGTCATGTTCACACAGATACTCATAGAACATTGCCCTTCCAGAATAATGGTAAGAATTTTAAAGAGAGCTTAACACCCAAATGAAGCTGATCAGTTGGACGTTGGATGGATGCTCCGGCACAAATAAAAGCAAAAAAAAAGAAAACATCAAGTTTGTTTTATCTTCTTCATTAGGTCAAAACACAACAAAGCTTTACTATAGTAGTCTGTAATTATTCTAGAAAAGCCAAGATGTCAAGAGGTTTGGTGAACATTATTTATTAACAAGATTACCCTTTGGATTGCACTGGAAAAAAAACAGTTGATTCAGAAATCATGATCACTACTGTGCTGGTATACTCTGACCCCTCAATGGATCTGCAGCACTTCAGTAACTTTTAATGTGTCCTGCACAGTAAGATACTTGGAATTTGTTGTGAAAAAGCAGCAGGTCACACCAAAGTAAATATCTCAGTTTTATTCACCTTTCATCCATTATCAAAGGAAACAATGACACAATGATAGTTGTCTGGGGCAGGAATGGAATTCAAACTTCCAACCTTTGAATTATTGGATGACTTGCCCGATCAGCCACTGCCATCTAGTGGATCTTAGCAATTCTAGAAGTTTCCAAGTTGTGACTCTTGGACTGATTCAACTATATGATTGTTATGACAACTAATAAGTAATAAATAAGGATAGGGGATATACTGTTCACCAACAAATGCTCTAAAGGGCAATTTTATGTTGTTTTTTTTTATGAAGCACTCAAGCTAAATCTGAATATTGTTTGATTCTAACTTCTTGAATTGTATCTCAATTGCACATGACATGTGTCTTTTGAGCAAAAATGCACATTTCAGGGTTTTGGTCCAGAATAAAACATATTGTATTAACATAGAATGTGATGACTAAGGAGTTTTTAGTAGAGTGAAAAGTATTCTTTCTTTACATCTCTCCATCTATTTGTAACCACAGTGTTACATTTGCACTGGGAAGTCCGAATAGGATCCCAGTAGGAAATCTTCCCAAATAATTCTACTTTATTAGAGGTGTTTGTAAAAGAACTGAATGTGGTAAATCATCTGTTTCATTTTGTCTTTAAGCAGGACTGATCGTCTGCAGTAACTGGACTGATGGAGAGACTGAAACCAAAGACGAAATCCAGCAAGACATCCTTCACACCTTCATGCTATGTTTTCACACATCTTGAAAAACAAAATTTGGGGTTGAGCCTCACTTCTTTACACAACCTTCTTTCCCATGAATATTTGATTATATTACATTGATATATTCATTATTGTGGGATTTATAAGAAATATTCTGTTGCTGCTGGTAAAAGGGAGTGATGCTGGAAAAAGAAAGCTTCAATCTCACTGAAATCTTCAGTGAGATCAGAGACTGACTTTGACTTCTCTAACATGACTTCATGTTATTGCAGAGAGCTCATGTTTATCTGTGGGACTGAGATGGAAACCTGAACTGATGTCATTTAGAGAAGAAAGTTCAAAAGCTGAAGGAAAATATTCATCATGAAACATCGTCAGAGCGTTATTTGAAAGTTACTTACAGCAAAATAAATGGTTGTCAATGATAAACTAGAAGAAAACAGACATGAGGGGTCTGTAGATGTGGGATCAGGATCATGAGTCTGTGTGTGTCTGTTGATATTTGTGTGTGTGTGTGTGTGTGTGTGCGTGCGTGTGTGCGTGTGTGCGTGTGTGTGTGTGTGTGTGTGTGTGTGTG
>JAVQJG010117268.1:0-11205 GCA_036024015.1 Craterocephalus amniculus
TATATGTATATATATAAGAATGTGTGACAATCAGATTACTTGGACTGATTGTCAGTGAAGCGCCTTGAGATAACTTTGTTATGAATTGGCGCTATACAAATAAAGTTGAATTGAATTGATTTGAATTGAAGACGATCAGCCTCTTCATCCTAGTCGTATGTTTCACCTACAATGTTCTGCTGGACACCAACCCGCATTGCACTTGTAAAGAGGATGTTTCAGAAAACTGCATCCTGTAAATGGTTCTGCCATCATTGGTCATCAAAGCTGCTGTTGTTGCTGCTGTCTGTGGTTATCTCTGTGCTGATGCACGGAGACTCGTATGTTTGCTGTTGGAGTTCAGAACATCCTCAGTTAGCCTGCAAAGACAAGAACAACCTCACATCTGATGATCAGGTGACCATCAACAAGCTGAAGAACGAGTCCAGGGCGAGTTTTTTCTTTCTTAATCTTTATTAACTGTGTGGAGATGATGATTCTCTGATCAAATATCTGATGCTTCCTTTCAGAACATCGGCCTTATTGCTCTCAAGGTTATAGTTGGTTTGGGCTTCCTGCAGTCACTGTGTAACTGGAAGAAATCCTGTGTATAAGTCATCTATGATGAAGTGATTCTGATGAAGAAAGAAGAGCCTGAAAGTTTTGTACCGTGTAGCAAAGAAGAGCTGAAAGGCTGCTTTAAAGAGAAAATAAGAGGAAGAAGATTAAATCAATGTTTTGATGTTCAAAATATGACTGGAAATGGAAAAATGGTTTAGGAACCACAGGAGGGATCTGCAGCCAGAGGAACACATCTAGAACTGGAACCCAGTCCAACCAGACATCAAGGAGCTGCTCTGGTCCAATTCCCCTAAACCCTGCAGAGTCAGCGTCCGGCGATTAACCCTGTGCAACAGTTTCCAGTTCCACCATCTGAGCTGTGGGAATAATCGGTACCATGAATTATAGAAACACGGCAGCGCTGGTGAAAAGCACAGAAAACACTGAGGAGGAATCACTGCCTCCGCAGAGTTGGTGCTGTGGCAGCTTTTCTTCCTGCTGCCATCAGGAAGAAACCCAGATCTCTAAAATGCAGAACTAACAGGCCCAAACACAGTTTCTAGCCACCGTCCATCAGACCTCTGGACTCAAACAGTAACAGTCTCACTTTAAAAAAGGGTGCTTACGGGAAATTTTCTCCATGTTTTATTGGTTTTACTGGTCTCACAACTTCCTCACTTCACTTTCTATACAGTATTTTGTATTAAATGCTGGAATAATAAAGTTTAATTTTGTATGAATGTTTGATTTTATCATTTGGTTTGAATGATCCATTGTCATCACGCCACTGTGTATGATGACGATAAAGCTCTTCTTTGTACTTCTTTATCACCAATAATCATAAAACCTTCACAGTAATCAGAGTATTTATATAAAGTATTCATAAACTGAACAGACAGAACAAATTATTTCTAAATAATAAGAGATGACACATTAAAAGTGGCATGTGGGAGTCAGCAGATAAAATGGAGCCCACAGTGGGAATTTCTGATAATCGTCACCACAAGTCAGCAACCATCTGCTCTTCTTCTCTTTTTTACTGGTTTAAGGCAGCACAGCAGGGTGTATGTGCGTGAGAACTAGAGATCTTCCACATTCATTTCCCTTCCAGAAGGTCAGCACCTTCCTCACAGTCTAAGTTTCACCTATTCTGCTGCAGTCTGCATGTTCTCCCCATGTATGCGTGGGTTCTCACCGGCTTCTCCACCTTCTTCCCACTGCCCAAAGACATGCATGTGAGGTTAATTGGAATCTCTAGATTCTCCCTAGGAGTGAGAGTGAGGGGTTGTCTGTCTCTCCGTGTTGGCCCTGCAACAGACTGGTGACTCATCCAGGGTGATCCCCGCCTCTCGCCTGTTAATAGCTGGGATAGGCTCCAGCCCACCTGCAACCCAACTGGATTAAGTCGTACAGAAAATGGATGGATGGATGTTCTGCTGGACCGGGATCTGGAATGCACCTGCAAGAAGATTCCGCAGACTGCATACCTGGCTCTGCCATCTACCACCTCCTTTTAGCTGCACTATTTGTGCAGAAGTGAAAAAAGAAGAGGACACACCTCAGCAAGAGGACACTATAGGATAGAAGAAGACAGCTCGAAGTCAAAGTGCTTTTACAGTCTGAAATTGTGTATTTATAGATCAGTAAAATCAGACGGTTTCACTCTTTAGGAAGCCGTGTTCACACGGACTTCCATGCGCAGGGAGCGGTTGACAAGACAGCAGTGTGGAGAAGGAAAGTTTGTCTAATTGTAAGGTTTAAACTTAGAAACGGAGCCAAAGCATCAAACATCCCGTTTCACTGCGATCAGGTTTTATTAACCGTAAATCATAAATCCCTCACGCCTCCTGGGCAGCTCTCATCCTGTCTCGCCGCCACAGGGGCGACATGCATCCTCCCAGACATCCGAATATTTCAGATGGTTTGTTACAGGAAAATGTTTATAGATCATGATCATCTACACGACTGTGGGGCTAAAAGAAGGATTAAAAGTCGCATCTGCAGCATTTTGTACCAGCTGCAGATGCAACACGGATTTCTGTGATGCCCATTATACAAGGAATCATATTAATCCAGCCTTGTTGTAATAAAAGCATTGATCAGTGTCTTGAACTATTGTTTTGACCAGTTGCCTCAGCTGGGAGAAACTGGCCTTGACCACTGCTCTGACCTGCCTGTCCAGATTAAAGTCACTGTCCATGTTAAAACCCAGAATGTGACAGCAGGTTTAGAGTACTGCTCCAGAGGACCAAGGTCAGCAGGAGGGGACCCTCTGGCACCAGGACTGAAAACCACAACTTCTGTCTTCTTTTCATTAAAACAAAGGAAGTTCAGGGCCATCCAGGCTCTAACTGTTCCAGTTAATAGAGTCAATAAGGCCCAAGAAGTCTTTCAGCATTGGTTTGTCTGTGGATATTAAAATCCCCGACAATAAGGATGTGGCCATATTTTGGCATAATTTTAAACAACAGTTCAGTAAATTAATTTAAAAGTCATTATTGTACTTTGGAGGTCGATAAACAACCAAGTATAGGAAAGGACAAGAAAAACCCATCTCAAATACATTTCATTTCATTTCATCAAATTCATTTGACTCATCTCATCAGACAACAGCTGCAAGTGAACGTCATTTATTCATCGCATCCATTAATCAATTGAGCCACACCTCTGAACCAACTACCAATCAACAAATATGACAGAACTCCTCAAATGTACAACAGACCTACAGAAAGATAAAATAATAATATAATAATCTAACTTATAATATAACAATATGAATAATAAAGAGAAACATTTGAGAACACATGTTAATACTGTGGGTCATCTCTGTGCTGATGGATGGTGACTGGTATGTTTGCAATTCAAAGTATCATAAGTTAGCCTGCAAAGCCATGAACAAATTCAAAGATGAACAGGGGGAGTTTTTCTTTCTTATTTTTAGCCAGGTCATAGTGAGTGGTTGGGTTTCCCACGGGCAGGCGTCCTTAAAAGCACCATCAGTGGTAACCCTTCCCCTTTTCCCTGCTGCTCCTAGTAGCTGATTAGAAATTGGTTACAGGTGTGCCAGGAATATGCAGGCTGAATAGACTGGGTGGCTAACAGGAAGTAGGGTGAGATGTCTTGAGCCTTTGGTAAGGCACTTTGTTAATGCTTTTTACAGCTGGCCTATGCTGTTTTGATTTATGCTCTCAACTGTGTAATTGTAGAGTTTTTGCTTTAGGTCCACAGTTTATTTTAGATACATTTGCCCAGGTGGTGTGTTTTAAAATATAAATAGTATTTTTTATCAATTGTTAGAATTAAAGATCGTCTTTTTAGAATAATGCTTTGTTAAATAAAAATATTGTTCTCACCACTATTTCTGCCTCTGCATCAGTCGCCAAATTTACCTATATTTTCCCAGCAATGATGGGGTACTCTCAGTTATTTAATTGTGTTTTTTTCCATTTGTTGGTTGAACAGTGGCCCACATGGACACCTTCTGTAGATACAATACTTGGTTACATATATTACAGAGAATTTGATAGAGGAAAAATATTTGAACTATTGTTTTAACTGTCTGTGTGGTTTTCTGATACCTCCTTTCAGAACATCAGCTTCTACACAATCTTTGGTACAGTTTGGGGTTCCTGATGTTGCTGTGTAACTGAAGGAAATTCTGGGAAGGAATACATGACTGCTGTAATGGAAAGTGTGGTTACCATTACAGACAAGTGGTCTATGAAGAACTGATTCTGAAAGAGAGTGAAGATGTCTCCATGGGGTTTTTCAGCGAAAGTGCAAATCAAGCGCCTACTGTAAACGCGATTTTAAGCAGAAAATAACAGAAATAAAATTGAATGAATGTTTTGATGATGTTCAAAATGTGATTGAGGAGACAGAAAATTATGCTGGAGCTACAAAAGGGGAACAACATCCACCACCAGGGGATGCAATAATAGAAAATGCTCTATATCATCGACTTCTCTGCAAAGTTCAGTGTTGGAGAAATTCTCATCAGAAATCATTTTCAATTGAATACAACAGATTTCATGTTAAGCCCAACCAGAGAAAAAAAGAAGGGGATAAAAATCTATTTTTTAAAATCAGAAATCGGAAATCTTTCTTTGGCTCTTTACAAAATTGTTCTAAGAAAATATTTTTGGTTTATATTTACATTTATTACTGTAAATGTTTCATTCATCCAAGTTGTTTTGTCTCACAATAAACATGGGTTTAGTACAAACGTAACATTTATGACTGAAAAGGAACAGGCTGAAGTATAATGCTTATATTTAGGTAGATAGATATTTTTCCTAAATTGTCTTTAATGTGTAACTAACTATAGATGTAGATTAACTAGACTGCCAGCTGGACCTGAACCGTAATCACAAACATCTTTGCAGACACGAGTGGTAAACTGGTTGCAAGACTAAAAACTTGAGACTCCTCCCCTTCATTTATTCCACACACACCTCATGTGGATGTGTGTGTGATGAGGGTGGAGCTCTGGTCCTTCATGAGTCTCTGAGTGTTTCTAAAGTCTGCACACAGCATGAAGGTTTACACAGACCAGGTGCTTAGCATGCAGACCATCAAGATTACTATAAAGAAGATTGGTGTTAAAATTTCAGCTAAATTTAACATTTTCCTCTGCATTTTATTTATTTTGATCTACTTTGTTGTTCTAAAATCGGGTTTCGATTGTTCCTGCAAGGACCAGCGTGCACAGTGTGCTGCATACATAACTCTGCCATGCTTGGTCTTGACGGTGTTCATGCTGTGGTCCGACGGGCCCTTCCAGCGGGAGTGGAGGTACACGTGCACGTGTTCCCGCGTGAAGTGCAGGAAGTTCTCGTTGAGCTTGTTCACGCACTCCCTGAAGGCGCTGTTTGTGGGCTTGCTGTGGGCTGAGGCGGTGTTATTGGACGGAAACTGGTACGTGTGCTGTATGAATGATCCTTCTAAAGAACAAGCTGAGCTACCCTGCAAAACCTCCTACAGCTCTCAGGAAAAAGAAATCATTGCTCAGCTGAAAAGCACTTCCAGGGTGAGTGTTTGCTTTATCTCTTCATCACATGAAGGACCAGCATATCTGACGCTCTGATTCTTCCTTCAGGCTTATGGCTTCGGCTTGGCTGCCGTCGCCGGTCTCATTGTAGCCGTCTGGTTTTCACTGGACTGCAAAAGGATTTTCTCCCGCTGTTGTGAGGACGGGATGAATCTCAACATCCGCCTGCACCGGCTCATCCTGCAGGAGACTGAAAGCATGTGGGAGGAGAAGCTGAGGGAAGCCGTGAAGGGCAGGATTTCTCAGAAACTGGATCAGTATGTGCATGAAGAGCAGTGGGAGCGATACTTCGATGTGGCTGATGAACTCATTAAAGCCAGTGGACCGGAGATGAGAACCAGCTTGGATCCGCCTCAGACTGCAGACCGGGATCCACCTGGAACAGGGTAGGAGAAACAATGACGGTGGTTCTTTGTTCAGTAGACACATTTAACTCCACGTTAACATGAATCCAACAGACTCAGTGAAATATGTAGGCTGTAAATCTGAGAGTGGAGTTCCCCAAGGCTCCACCCTGGGGCTCCTGCTGTTCACTTTGACCTGCTGAATGTTAGAATGCCAGTGTGACCCAAAACAGAGAACTATTCCTTTAGTTTGTTTATTTTATCCTTCTCTTCACACAGTTCTTCCCAGAGACTCAGTGAAGGCTCCAGTACTTGATCCATTTCAGGTAAATACCTCCACCAGATCTGCTTTCAGCTAACATTGGAGTCGAGGTCCCTGAGAACCGTGTCAGAGAACAGACTTACATTCATTTCTAGTCATACCTGCAAATGTAAATATAAAAGTAAAATCGGACAAACTGTGTTCTGTACATATTGTTTTCTACCAGCCTCCATCAGATAAAAGGTGGAATAAATACAACACGATTCTGTCTGCACAGCTCAGAGCTGAACAAGTTTATTATGATACTAAACTTTTGCACGGGAAGAATAAACACATAATAATATGAGAGATTTAATCAGCATAAAACCAAGATCCTCTTAATGAAGTAAATGCAGCCATCTGCTGGTTCCTGACTGGAATAACCACTGTCTTCAATTTGGATCATCATGTTTTCATGTCATCATGTCCACTGGTTCAGCTTGTTTTAAGATATTTCTCTTTTGTCTAGATATTTTTCATATTTCAGGAAATTCAGGTGTTTTTTCTTTAATTGGGCTCATTGTTGCGCTGTGTGTGAATCGGTGCGGGGAGGCTTTTAAACAAGTTTTTATATTTTAAACTGGGTGTAAATGACATTATTTTAATCTTACAATGAATGAATGAATGTAAAATCAGCCATTTTTAAGATTTTATTAACTAATACGTTAGACTTATATTTGCAGAACTTGATTAATAATCCCACACAATCTGCTGTAGTAAGGTTAATACTCTCAAAAAAAGATGAAAAACCTTCTGTGTATCTGAGACAGACTGATGGTTTCTTCTGGCAGCCAGTCAGTGTGCAGGTGGATGTAACCGGGTAAACTTGGTTTCAAACATTCGTAAAGCAGATCTCAGCAGGACAAGTTAAATCCCAAAACCAATGAGCTTGTGTTTCCTGGTGGTAACGGGATCTTGTATCTTGTTATCCCAACAGTAATATTCCACTGCAGGGTTGCGAGGGGGCGGAGCTACAACTGGTCAGACAACATCGAATCAGATTCATTTCTGGAGAGAATTTACAATCCACCCAACATGCACAACACATGTTTATAAAGAACATGCAAGCTAGAATGGTTTGTCCTCTACTGGGAGCACTGGTTTTCAGTTAAACTGCAGTGGTGCGTCCATGAGGATTTCCAGTACAGGAAGCTGATGTCAGATGGAGGAAAATCCAGTCTGATAACGTTTTACCGTCATCCTTCCTGAGTTTCACTAAAATCTGAAACAACTTAAACTGCCTCGGGAAAAATCAACAAGAAAATAGTACGTTACGGCTCTGCCCATGGATCTGGTTTTACTGTGATACCGGTTTGTACCACTAGATGGAGCATGAGCTACTTTAGCTTCTAGTCTAGGAGGAGGAAGGAGGATGAAAAGGATGATCTTTTTATCCAGATTCTTCCATAAACATCCTTCAACACAAATATAATGCATCATTTCATATCATAAAGGTTTAGTCTTCATTGTATGATGGTAAACATTTGTGATTATCTTTTATACATTAGCTTCAGACCACGGTGAGCAATCATTAAACTTCATAAGTTAGAACTTCAGGCCTTGAGTTTATCTCACATTAAACAAGGAAAGAACTTTTTTTTGTCTGATTGGTTTCATCACCTTATGGTAGAATGTCCAATCTGAAAAGTAACGGTCTAAGTACAGAACCCTGAGGAACTCCACAACCTCGTATCAGACCATCAGTTGTGGGTGTTTTCTATCGTTTTTCCAGTTAAGTTCCATTCAGTTATGTCTCATTTTTTCCTACAGACGGCACCTCTCCAGCCGAGGTCAAAGGTCTGTTGAGACACATTGAGACTGTTGACGAGGACCAGGAAGACGGCTCACATTACACTTTAAAGTTCTTGATTGGCTTCCTGTTTGCTTCTAAATTTATTTCAAATATTTTTTAATGTTTTTAAAGCTCTTCATGCAACTTGCTTGTAGTCTACAGGTTTCTCAGATCATCCAGTTCGCTGGGGACTGGTCTCCAATTTATTTCCAAGGCGGGAACAAAAATAGGAAGAAACACTGTATTTTCATGGCCCTCATATGCGGAACATTATCCAGACCACAGGCAGCTGGAAAGGTTGATTTGTTTAAAATAAAGTTAACATTTTCTTAGTAAAAGTTTTACTTAATCTTTGGTCATAATTGATAATCAGCATTTCAATGACATTTACTTCCCTCCAAATCTCTTGTGTTAAATCTTCATTGCATTTGACCTGTTTTGGAATTACGTTTTTAATCCACCTCTTTCATCTTATTTCATATGACTCATCATGATGTGTGTTTAATATATATCAGTGTTTTCCCTACATTGGCCCAGCCTTGGCGCTGTGCCACAGCTGAATTTAGAGACTACAAACACCATTGTGTTTCACTAATAGAGGTTTTTCTGATGAATCACACAATAGGCTGCAACTAGTCAAAGCACTACAGAGCAATAACACAAATTGTCCCTGCAAATACTCTGTTGCATATGGTCCTTTTTTTTTAAAGGATGCAAAATTCAATCTGATGCCATGGGGACTTGAGCTAAGCCAAGGAAAGGCAAGTTTATTTATTTAGCGCTTTTCAGGTCCAAGACAATTCAAAGCGCTTTACATACAACTCAAGAATTACAACAAGATGAACACAAAGCGAACAGTTTTTTTCATAGAAACTGTTTTTTATGAGGGACAAAAGCGATTTAACAGCTTTAGTCGCTCTAGTCTGAACGCAGTTATTTTTGTAAATTAGTCAAATTTATATATACACATATGTAATTATTTAGA
Organism: Craterocephalus amniculus; assembly: GCA_036024015.1. Lineage (NCBI taxonomy): Eukaryota > Metazoa > Chordata > Actinopteri > Atheriniformes > Atherinidae > Craterocephalus > Craterocephalus amniculus. The sequence continues at coordinate 9,013 of JAVQJG010117268.1, forward strand.
TTTGAAGCACTTTGAGTTGGAACTTGTTTGATCTGAAAAAGTTCTTTATCAATAAAGTTTGGTAGCATAGATCTGCCCGTGGTTCCTCTTTCTAAAAGAAAGTTTCTATAAGTTTGCGTGTAAAAGAGAGAGGTTTAAAGGCCATCTGCAGAGAGATGATGCTTTTAAATATAAAAACGGCATCCAGTTCAGTCTTTGTCTTTGTCAGAAGGTTGAGGATATTTTGGTAACATTTAAGGGGTCAAGGCTTCTCCTCCTGCAGGTATGACAGACCTGCTTTCATGCTGGTTTTATCTGGATTATTAAAATTTCCCAACTTCCTCCTTTTGAAAGCTTTCATGCAGTTCACATCTTTGAACCTGAAACCATGTTGTGTTTGTGGTTGTAAAATAAGAAGCAAAAACCCAACAAATGAGAGAGAGCAATAGCTTCAGCAGGAACAGAAACTAGCAGGTCTGTGCCACGGAAGCACTGGTCCATCCGTTCGTCTGTCTGCAACATGAGTCTAAAAGCTACGGACGGGATTCAATCAAATCTGTAGGAAATCGAGGAAGGACCAAGTGAGCTGGTTTTGGGGGTGATCCGGATCACCGCCCGGATGCAGGAATCCTAAAGGATTTTCACTATGGGGAGATAGAGATAGTTTCTAACTTTAAAGTTATGCTAAAGGCGATTGGCATAATAACTGAGGATGTCTTGGTGGATGTCTGCTCTCTGAGGGCTTGTAGTGAGGTCTGCTGTTCATTTTTGTTATGTTCATCCAAAATTAAAGGTTAAAATATTACATTTTTGTGAAATTTCAAGCAAAAAAGTATCCGTTCCGATATTGGCTTCTTGTCACCATGTTGCTGATGTGGAGGAAAGGTCGGGGTTTAAACCGACTCGGTGGCTGGCAGTTTTTAGTCGGTTTGGTGGACAGACATTATAACGTTTTATTTGCTACAAATGATTAATGTTATAGTTTAGGGAGTGTTTGGTGGTTACTTGTAATCTGGAGAATTGTGACACAACGCTGGTTTGTCACCACCTGCAAGATAAGCCATACGACTGGCCCTCCTGGGTGGGGGGTCTCCTCTGGACCCAGCTGTGGAATAGTGAGTGCAGGAGAGGACTACCCAAAGTCCTCTGTGTTGTGTCACCAGCAGCACCCGGGCCAAGTCCTTCCTGCTTATGCAGTGCAGCTCCCATCCCACACTGCCGCACTCAGACAGAGGGGGCTTTCTGTGGGGGCTCTGTAGAAGATGGGCCTTTGGAGCTTCCTCAGGAAGAAGAGCCTTTGTTGGCCCTTCTTCACCAGGTGCCATCTATGTGTGGACATCTGTCTAAGAATTTACATTAGATGTGTTAAACCAACCACAAGCATGGAAACTGGGTACATCAGTATCAGCAGTTTTAGGGGTATTGCCATTGTAGCCAGCTGTCTGCTTTCTGTTCCTGCACATGGTCCATCTTTCATTTTACCATGACGATGAGGTCACTGGACTCCAATGGCCTCCAGACACCACATCTACCTCCTGGTTTTATCCCGAGGATGAGGTGGAACGGAAGATTCTCATCATAGATTCCATGCTGTATTATCAACATAGAGCAGAACCTACGAGGAAGGTTTTCATTACCTGGTTGGATCTAAGATGGTCTGACCAGGTACTAGAAGGTGGTATTGGGATTAATGGTGGCTTTGTTGAACAATGTAAGCCAGTGAAAGAAAACCATACAACCCGAGGCAATTAAGTGAAAAAATTTGTTTTATTTTTTAACTCTACACTGTACAACTATACACTGCTTGCACTTCCATCCTTGCAGTTGCAACGTTGCCCCTGATAACTTGAGAGTTCTCATCTGACCATGAAGTCAGACTGCAGAATGACCCAGCCAATCGGAATGGGCCTGATGCATGTAGAAACTGACAACGTGCTGCAAGTTGTAGCTGGCTTTGGAACAGAAAGTTAACTGTGAGAACAATCTTCTCCAACGAGCACTTTCTTTAATTTACCTGGAGACCCCATCCCCCACTAAAACCCAGCCCACTTCCTGACCCACTTCTCATCTACCTGGTGAACAATAAAGCACCCTAGAGTAGAGCTGCACGATTCTGGTAAAAATATGAATCATGATGTTTTTGCTCAGAATTGAGATCACGATTCTGTGGGACGATTTTTTTTCCCCACAAAATGCTTCCTCTATTTCCGGGTA
>JAVQJG010117269.1:0-11981 GCA_036024015.1 Craterocephalus amniculus
TAATGAATACACAATGTATGACATTTCATGTTTTTTAATTGCATTACAGGAAATAAAGAACTTTATCACAATATTCTAATTTTCTGAGACAGACCTGTATATATATATATATATACATAATATATCACAAGATGTGTCACTTTCAGATTTTATGAATACAAATATAGGGAGGTGTGCTGTGCATTCCTTGGTGAGTTGGTCAGACAGTCAGTCCATATAGGGCTCGTCTGAGGCGAGTGGGACAGGAATGTAGGGAGAAGCCTTCCTGTAAGTGAAAATATTTTTAGGGGATTTAGACGTGGAATCTCAAACTTGCATGGAGCAGCTCCTGTTTACGCTGTATATCAGTTTGTCAGACGTGAAGATGCTTCTACCATATGTCATCAAGGCACAAGAATGTGCTTTTTCCCCCCTTTTCTTTCTGTGGAGCAGGCGATTTGTCAAACAGTCTCATGGTTGAAGAGGTTACCCTGATTTCAGTAGGTGACAGTGGCTGCATATTGTGGTGCTCAGTGACACATCATGTAGGAAAGTATAAGCAATCATTTCTTTGATATGTGATAGTTAAGCTTTTAATTTAAAAATCTTAAACATTAATCTTTCATCACAGCTACACATATTTGCAGGTGCGCGCACACAAATCTAGCACAAAGAGCTAGATTTGTGTGCGTTTTAACAACTCAACATGGCAACAGCCATACACAGTTGGAAAGCTTAATTTAGTGTGACAGGACGGCCAGAGGGCCCGGGCAGGGATCGATCCCACAACCTCCTGGGTGAAAGTCATGCGCGCTTCCCAGTCAGCCAAAGGGATATCCGCATCATCACTTGGAGGCACACAGTGACAGGACCCAAACACTGTCACATTAGTTTTAAACGTTGCCTGGTATTTAGAGAAAATGCATTTATGGGATAAGCAGTAGAGTTCAATATGTGGGCTATGTTCACAAAATAATAACAAAAACATATTTTCTAATGCCAAACAGCTTATTCCCAAAAATGTTTAACAGAAATGGTGGCATGTGAAAGGGAAATAAACATGCTTTTCAATGGAATTGAGGTTTCTGAACACACTTCACTTAGTCAAGTTGATGTTCATCAAGTTACTATAATTTGAAATGTTAAATGTTGAAATAAAAACAAAGTTGTCTTAGTATTTGAAAACAATCTGATAGCTCAGAAGACTGAAACTTCTACTCTACAAAGTCAGGCCTTTTGGATGAAGCAACTTACTAGAAAATGTACGTATTGTCTTGGTTTTTTGAGTATTAGGATTACTTGGTTAGTAATAAATAGCTGCTTTCGGGTAAAACTGTGACAATCATTTAACAATTATTCAACTAAGGCAAAAGTTGCAGTACAATTAATCAAAACTAAGACAAAAATGTTTCATTCATTTTTTAAAATGTTTTTAAAGTGTTATTATTCACAACAATAAATGTGCTTGTTTTCTACTTAGGATAGCTACTGTCTGGGAAACTCTTTTTCTAACCAGCTTTAAATTTCCAAATTATTAAAACCAATATACTTGAAAACTCTTTTCTTTTATTCTGAAACAGAAGACAGAAAAAAAACTTGAAAATGTTATAATTTTGTAAGACATGTTCCCATATATACCAAAATTATTTTTTAAATCCCCTATGAAATCTTAAAAACATACTATGCACCACACATTTAATTCATTTGCTTTTATTTGGCAAATGTTGTAATCAACATTCATAAGGACAAATCATCTTTTTCTTTATAAACATGTGTCATAAACAAATACACGCTTTACTCCTCACTCAGTGGCAGCTAGGATAGTGCATGATAGTATTCACCCCCCCCATAACCTGAACAAAAATAACAACTGAGGAGCTCAAATTTTACAAGAATTCAATAGCCCCACTTTACATCTTTTTTTTTACATATTTCATCTTTTCTACATTAAATATAAAGTAATCCTTCATTTTAAAAAAACTGTTTACACAGACAAACTTTATAAAACAGACTCCCAGCAGGCATATTACAAAAATATATATAAATATTCTTGTAAAGTGTCTCTTGTGCTCACAATTCTGGCATGAATTTCTTCTTTGAACTACAAGGTTAAAGGTGTAGTCTGGGCACTTGTGAGTCCATGTGTGTCCACAGCTGGGCAGCAAAGCAGAGATGTATCCTGCAGGAGTGACACCAGTTCAACAGGACCGGGCTGCTGTGTGTCCTGCTGTGTGGATCCTCTGGCTGCTTTAGGAGGCTGATCTTTTATGTAGGTCACACTGTTGGTTTCCTTGTAGCCACTTAACCTGGAAGCAAGAGACCTTTTAGGTCTAGGCATCTTCAGTTTCTTCCTCTGCGGATCGTGGATAACTCTGTGACGTTGCAGGCTCTGATTCATGACAAAGGTCTTCCCACAGCCGGGGTGGGTGCAGGCAAAGGGACGCAGACCCTCGTGAAAAGAGCCGATGTGGCTCTGCAGGCTAAAGGTTGTGGTGAAGGACCTGTCACAGTCATCTCTGGGACATTTAAAGACCGTCCTGGTCTCAGAGTGGACGTGCTGATGCTGCCGCAGGAACCAGGTATCCCGGAACACCTTGTTGCACTGCTCACATCTCACAAAAGTCCTGTGCTCCAGCTTTCTGTGCTTCTGTAACTCTGTCCAGGTTTTTCCTGTGAAAGCGCAGTTTTCCCCCTTGCAAGGATATCCTTTGTGCACCTTTTCGTGGCGCTTCAGCTTACTGGGGGTGGTGAATCGCAGTTGGCAGCCTTCATAAGTGCATTGGTAAGGGGGCAGCAGCGTGTGCTGTTCACACATGTGAGACTTGAGCTGCTTGTTTTTCTTGAACTCCAGGCCGCAGCCTTCGACTTTGCAGATGTATTTCTTCTGCTCCTTGGTGTGGACGCGTCCCACGTGCCTGGTCCGGTTTGAGTTGGTGGTGAAAACCTCCGTGCAGCCATCTACGGTACACTGAAACGGCTTCTCCCCGCTGTGGCTGAGCTCGTGTCTTGTCAAGTGATACGGACTACAGAAGGACTTACCGCAGCCATCGCGCTCGCATGGGTACGGTTTTATTCCCGTGTGTTTACAAAGGTGAGCGTCCAGCTTCCATTGCTTGTTATAAGCAGCCAAGCAGTTGGGGAACGAGCAGATATAACGTTTGTGTGGCGCCGTCTTGGTTTCCATGTCTAAAGCATTAAAAAGCGAAAGCTAGGCTACAAATATCGATTCTGACAGAAACACGCTTTCCACTCTGACACCGGTACTTCCCATAATCCTCCTCTTACTGACGCCACTTCCTAAGACGACGGCTGAACATACGTCATCATTACGCATCCACTCTTGTTGTTAGTGGTGCACCTTCAAAAGCTAAACTAAACACATCTGTAAGTATAGTTTAGATTTCGGTGCAATGTTCTAAATTACATATACGCATTTAAATTCTTTGGTGCTTCATGTTTTTTAGGTGTCAAAATATTTTTTTGCATCTAAACCATTTACTTGTTGGAACACGTAGCCAAAACATGCTAGCTGTTGCTAACGTTAGCATACTTGTTTGTTTTCTTTCACAACTACACGGAAAACCAAAACACTATAATGCTATCGTGTACGTTGGAAACCATTTTAACTGTTAAATCTGCATCCCTTATTGGGTGTGTTTCTGTGTTTGTATACTTTAATTACAGTTTTCCAGTTAAATGTATGTATGTCGATATTACTGCAAGACGTTTTTATTTTTAGGGGTTATACATTGTTGTTTGAAAGCTACTTAGATATACCTACAGTTGTTTAAAGGGAAGGCTTAATTTAACCTATTTTTTACAATGTGGTGACAGTGAAATAACCTGAGTTTTTGTTTATCATCTTTATGTGAAAAAGATTGAAGTGTCGAATTCAAGTCTTTACCATGGTAAGCTATGATGTGTACACTTCATTTGTGTCTCACAAAATGCTGATACTCGCACAAGTTGCGCCTTTTTTAATAAAAACTTTGGTACCATTTTCTTTACAGGGTGAAAGAAAAGGAACAAACAAATACTACCCTCCAGATTTTGATCCAGCCAAGGTTTGTACAGTGCCAAACATCTGGATGCTTATTATTTTACTGTAGCTTTTTTCATGTGCATCTTCTTATATATTTGTTCATCCTTAGCATGGATCCCTCAATGGCTACCATAAAACCCATGCTCTTCGGGAGAGGGCTAGGAAGCTGTCCCAGGGTATCCTCATTATCAGGTTAGTGCACTACAGAAAAATGATTGATTGATTTGTGTTAGGCAATGATACATTATTATCTTGTTTGATTTATGTTAAATTATTCATCCACTTCTTATCGGCTAAAGCTCAGAAATATATACTGGGTCTTTCTTACAATTAGTATTTTCCCCCCATTCCAATACTAAATAAAAGTACATGGATTAACTAATTATCTGTATTGATCCAAGGTTTGAAATGCCCTATAACATCTGGTGTGATGGCTGCAAGAATCACATTGGCATGGGTAAGTTGGAGAAAAATGTATGAGACTCAATCAGTGTCTTTATATTTCTAAAACAGATTTTCTTTCCCTATAGGCGTTCGTTACAATGCGGAAAAGAAGAAAGTGGGGAACTACTACACCACACCAATCTACAGGTAATGAATAAAGGAGCTAACAGTAGGATTTTTCCTCCGGTATTAACTAGGACTCTAAACATTTGGTCTTTAGAGTCATCCAATCTCCATTTTTAAATATGTAAAATTTGCCAGGGTCCTTAATTTTGTTTTTAAAGTTCTATTAACTAAGACCAAGGGCAGCGCAGTGTTCCCCTCAGGTTCACAGCTGTGAGGGGATGGATGATAGGATGATACACCTATGTGCTATAACACAGTATCCTATATCATGATGAGTCTGTTTTGACTCTTCGGTTAAATTTTGTTACTTGCAAATGGGGCTTAATAGACAAGATGTAAATATCAGCAATCTTAAAATCAGCCCTGTTGGATTGTCTCTTCATGAACTCTGAAGCTAAATGAAAGGCTAAATTAAATTACAAATTATACCTGTTCTAAAGAAAAGGGGATCTGAAATGACTTCTGGTGTGACTAGAGAACAAAATTAAAATGAATTGGCTTGGTCTTCAGCTCCACATGATATCATGGAAGGGAAAACACCGCAGTGAAAAGGCCTATTTGATTTGTAGCATTTATTATAACCTTCATGCCTCCAATAAATTAGGTTTTTGGAGGCCTGTACTTGAAAAAATGTGTAATAAAAATACCAAAACTCTTTGATTGTCTGAACCAGGTTTCGGATGAAATGCCACCTCTGTGTCAACTACATCGAGATGCAGACAGACCCAGCGACCTGTGACTATGTCATCGTAAGTGGGGCTCAAAGGAAGGAAGAACGCTGGGACATGGCTGAAAATGAGCAGATCCTCACCACAGGTTAGTTTTTTCTAAGCTGAAGATTAGCTAAATGTTTAATTCGTCTTTGATATTACATGCACATTTCACCTTTCTAACCAGCTAAACCCTGCATCCTCTTTTCCTCTTCGTACAGAACGGGCAGAAAAGGAGAAGCTGGAGACGGATGCCATGTACAAACTGGACCATGGTGGGAAAGACAAAGAGAAGCTTACAAAGGCTTTACCCTCCCTGATGGAGATCCAGGAATACCAGTCAGGCTGGAAAGATGACTTCCAGCTCAACAGCATCCTCCGCAGGAAGTTCAGGGTAAGAACTTACCTTCTTTTATTCTTAATTACTTTATAAGTGCTACTTAGTAACTTAGTTGTCACTCATACATCAGAGTGGTGTGTTAAACAAAAAGCAAAGCAAATTTACAATTCCTCCATCTTATGCCATGACCTTCACAACTAGCAGATCTGAACACTCGTGCTTCATTTATCAATCAGTGATTCACAATTTATTGATAAAGGACTTTTGATACAATTTTACAACTTAAAGTGCTTCAGGGAAAAAAAGACAGCAGTAAAGGAAAGAGCCATTTAGGACCAACCTGTGCAATAGCATTTTTTATCATTAATACCTCATACCAAGTGTAAAAAAATATTTTGGAGTAGTTAAGCTGTTAAAATCAATTCAATATCTAACTGAAGACGAGAATATAGCATGAGGTGATATAAGACCTTATGAAGACACTTTGTTGTTTTTATTCCATTAATTTTTTTATTTTTTTGTGAGATATGTTGTCTTTTTTTATGCACCTGTCCTTCACATAATTTAGCATAATGAAAAATGAATGTATGTGTAGAACTTTATCCAAGATTATATATGTGTGGGCATGCTGTTGCAGAAAACAGAACTGCAATAAAGGTAATAACTTAGACATTTTTATTTGCATTTAAAGCAACCAAACACATTTACCTTTTCTCCATAATGACAAAATGTTTTTAAATGGTGTATTACTTTGTTTTCTGAACTGATATCTCTTTTTTAATTGCAGACCGAGAAAAAGGTTCTGGCTGAGCAGGAAGAGAAAGACAATGCTGTGAAGTTGAGAACCAACTTATCCATACCTCTGTTGCCAGAGAAGGAAGAGGACAAGAAACTGGCAGCATTGCTCACCTACCAGGCACCGGACTGTGAGATTACTCGTTTCTTACTTGTAAATTGATAACAATGTGATAACTACGTGTGTTTACACAATATAATATATATAGTAACCTTAAATTAGTAATCTTTAATTTATATATATGTAAACTTTGTCATGGTTGAGTGATAGTAATAGGTTTGTTCGTAATTCTCCTTTCTCATTGTCTTCTCACTCAGCTTATGAGGACAAACAGCACAGCAAGCGGAAAGAAATTGTTTCCCGTTCATGGTTCAACTCCACCTCAGCCCCTGGAGGTGCAGCTGGCAGTCTGCTCCACAAGCTCAGTCTGCAGGGTAAAGAAGCAGCAGTGGCCAAAGCCATGGGCTCCACACTCAGCCCATTAATCCGCAAACGCACAGGAGTTAAATCTGAAAACTGTGCCAGCATTGCCCGCAGAAAGTCGCTGCCTGAAGTCGGCACATGTGATGAAGAGGTAAAAAAAGGGGCAGAGGAAGTCCTAAGTATGGTGTCTACACGAGAAGGCAAGAAAGAGGCCCGGATGAATGGCTGTGATTTGAAGGAGGCGCATGCCAAAATCACAGAAGAAATGGACAAAACGCCAACAAATTCAATGAATAATGGGAAAGAAGAAGATGAAGGGAAACGTCCTAGAGGTGTCACATCTTTGGTGGCAGATTACAGTGACTCGGATTCGGATCCTGGACAATGAGACTGAAAGCTTTTCCAGGGAAGGATCATTGGCAAAGATGAAAATCAGACATGAAAATCTTCATTTGTTGAATAAAAAACTGTAAATAACCTCTAAAACTTTTAACTTAAGCTTTGCTGTCCGTGTTCTGGCTGAAATGTGTAAAAATTCTAAGTAAAACACTATAAAGTACCAAACAAACCTTTGTCTCTTGAGTTGCAGTAATCATGACAAATCATGTTGGATGTTCTACACGGCTGAACCGAAAATCACCCACATGCCAAACAAGTCATGGTCACTTGGTACCAATCCGTCATTTGTTTGTTTAAAGTGTGGAGGGGGTATAAGTAGCTTTTTCTACAAAAAATCCTATTAATATGAACATAAATGAACATAATTCACAGTTGAAACAGAGGTAGCAATCTTTTCTAACCTCAAATCTACAAAATGTATTTGAAAGCTGTAGCTGTCAGAGATTAATATTGATCTGCAAACACTGCCTGTGATAAGCTAAATTCAATTTAATTCGAAGTGGTATGTGTGTAAATATATACTTAAAATGTATTACACTTACACAAATTATTTATTATATCTATAGAATTATGTAAGAAATATACTAGATTAGCTAAATAAGAATACATAATAAGGCCATGCATTGAAACTGTGTATGTGATTTCCTTTAAAAAGGGAATGTATTTAGAGCTGATGTGGCTTAAAAGTGATACCAGTAAATAAAGAAATGCTGCTATTCTGTTGTATTTCTGACCTTTGTCTCTAATCAAAGGCCACTTTATCTTTGTGAGCAAACAATTCAGTGGTTGGTTTTTGAGTTTGTTTTGTACTGATCAGAAACTTCCCCTCCTCATCCAAGTGACTAACTTTGGATGTTACTGAATTGCAAGGTTTTTTTTTTGCCTTTGACCGTCTCTCTTGTGGTCACAATCCACCGAGACACCAGGCAGCCAACATGGTTCGGTGGATGCTACACAATGTTTTATTTCTTGTGCTTTTTTGCAGCTCACATGGACAGAGGTAAGATTTTTTTCTTCTCCAGTTGCTCTTGACTAATGCACTGCTTTATGTCCTAAAATTTCCCTTAGCTAATTCATTTATCCATTACAGATTTCCTTGGGAGGACAGGTAAATATGTATAATACATTAAAATCGATAGACAGTCACAACTTGCAGCCTCTGGCCACATTTACTGATATTCTTTAATCTGATCTCCAGTTTCAGATCATTTGAAAGCTACTTGGACATACATTCGTAAGTACCCAACATGCTGTTTTTATCAACAGAAGTATTTTTTGTTTCCTGTTATGCATAATTGTTTTTTTAAAATGCTATTACAACTTTTTCTTTTATGGCTTACCCCTTTAGTTGTAAAATTAACAGCCTGATTTGCTTTTTGATATCAAATTGTCACATTCATTTTATGATTTCATGTTTATCTGTTGTTCATCAAACAGCTCTGGCTCTTTTCTGAGATTAATACCTTTTCTGTTTATTTGCAGTAATATCAAACCAGAGGAAATGATTGGTAGTCATCGAAGGTACATTTAAATAAATAAATTGCCTTTCATGTGCAAACAGATCTACAAAACCATGTTGTAACAGTTTTTGGTCATATTACACACAAATTAAACCACACAGATTTTTATTGAAAAACCCACATGAAGTACTAGTGCAGTGCTCACTATGTTATACACAACCTGTACTCATATTTAGACTTTCTCATATTTAGCTGTTGTAAAGTTAAAGATTCTCTGACATTTATTTTGATCTTATTTACTGATATTTGTTGTAATTCATGCCACACTATACACACAAGGCTTCCTAATACCCTAAAATGTAAAACCTAGAGTACCAAATGCAGGGAAAAACAAGAGAAGCCTGAAATCATCATTTGTCTCGATGTTACTTTTTTGCAGGTTTGTTCTGCTGGCTCCAGACGTGCTGAGGACAGACAGCCAGGAAAACATCTACTTACAAGCCTACGATTTATCCAGCCCCATCACTGTCTCTATTTCTATCCTGGACTACACCAAATCCACCTACCTCTTCAGCGACTCTGTCATACTCAATCAAGAAAATAAATTCCAGGCTCTCAAGACTATCCAGGTGACTCTGCAGTTTTATAGCTTTATTTATTAAGTTAATATTTATCCAGAGAATGAATTGTTTATTACACAGTGTTGACTTACTGACCTCAGATTCTTATTAACTGATTGCTGCAAAATGCCAGAGCTTAGGATAGAAGGTCTATTTTCTCTGTTACTTGACTTTTTCAAAATGTTCATATTAGTAATTCGAAACATCACTGAGCTGTTTTTGTCTGATCTTGACCCAGCTTTCGTCAAATCGCTTGAATCGTGATGAGAAGAAGAAGACATTTGTGTATCTGAAGGTGATCTTTCAGGGTTACTACACAGAGGAGAAAGAGCTCATGGTTTCCTTTCACTCTGGCTACATCTTTATCCAGACAGACAAGCCCATATACAACCCTGGAGACACTGGTGAGAAGATCAAAATCAAACAATCGTAATTAATGTGAACAATTGCGAATCAGAAATTATCATTTTGGTTATTAAGGTGTTACTATGGGAACTATGCTGTCAGTTGTATGTACAGTAGTGCAAAAGGTCTGTTCCACTGTTAATATATATGATCTAATGGATATTAAAATAGTTTTGGGTTTATTTTGGCTTAAAATCGCCTTCATAAATAAAACTGCATAAGATTATAGAATAGAAAATTAAATTTATTAAAAATTGGATCACTTCAACTATCTGCCTAAATTATTTAAATTATGTTAAATGTCACTAGCAGAGCTAAATGCACTTCTTAATCATATCTTCTTCTAATTTAGAATAGTTTTAGGTGCTGTTTCCATTTACATAAACAACATTCAAGTATAAAGTTGATCAATAAGCACAACTTGCAATAATGGCTGCAGTTTTCTTTTAACAGTAGGAGCTGCTTTCCTTTATGATGTTTATATAAATATTTCATATCCCTCCATTCACACAATCTGTTGTTCCTGAAAAGTGTCACTTTTTCAGGGTTTTTATTTATTTATTTTTTTAACGTACTTTTTCCTCTTGTTTTGCCAGTTCGATTCAGAGCCTTTGTGTCCTCTCCCTTCTTTAAGGCCGTCGACGGCTCCATTTCAGTAGACATCCAGGTAACGTTAACCTGGTAAACAAATAAACTGAATGTCAAATTATCATATTAATGCTCAGATAATGTTATCAAGACAAAAATGTATTGAGAATAAATATGTTTTTGAAGTAATCTTAATCAGAAACAAAAAAAATTAGCTTGTGTATTTTAATTATTTTGTTAAGGATTATTTCAAATGTCTCTATAGAACTTTAAGTTAATTTCCTGCCTACTTATGAGATTTTTATCTTGATTTTGTGTTTCAGAATTCAGATGGCGTGGTGGTTAAACAATTTTTAAGGACCAGGGCTACAAATGGTATCTTTGGAGATACATACACTCTGTCTGAAATTGTCAAGTAAGACCATGATCAACTGTATATCAAATATTTTGTTCATTGTTACTATGTATTACCATCTTATGGCTCCTGGTGTCCATTAGGGGGCAGGAGACAATGATCGTCATATTATAAACTGCAGGGTTTTGAGAATAATTACTTTTTAGCATAAAATGATGCAAAATGTCACAGAAACCGTACGTATCAAATATGAAATGCTTGATAGGGTTGAGAATTTTCAAGTTTCAGTGTGCGTCATTGCTGATAACATGCTGCAGATTTATAGGTTATCAGCAATGGCGGTTCATCCAAAAACATTTATAAGCAGAGGAACACTCAGAAACTGCTACCTGTCTTGTGAAAGTGCCACTTTGTCATTTACATTTTAGCAAAGGGTTGTTGTTTTGCATAGATGTTCTGATGTTATTTAACCATGCAGATAGCCCATCATAAAAACAAGTTTGTTTCTGTTTCTGTTTGTTTCTTTAATATGTCTGAATGTCTCACAGGGAAGGAACATGGGAACTGGTTGCAAAGTTTGACAACTGGGAGCAAAACACATTCACCTCCAAGTTTGAAGTTAAAAAATATGGTGAGTGAAGTTGTGGTTACTAATGTTAAACACGTCAGGATCAGTTTATTGGATTCTTCTCAGATCTCATATTTCAACAAGGTTTACTTTTTTACTTGTTGTTGTAGTGCTTCCTGCCTTCAATGTTACACTGACACCCAGGAAGGCCTTCTTCAGCGTGGATGACACTGAGCTGGTTGTCGAGATTTCTGCAAAGTTGGTTTGATTTCTTGAAATACACACGTACACACAGACAAACAAAAATGTCACAGTTTTCTGTTTATCCCCTCTCAAATCATAACCTATGCGTGGGTTCACCTCGGGTACTCTGGCTACCTCCCACAAAGACTACTAGTTAATTGGTCACTCCTAAATTCTCCTTATTAGTGAGTGTGTGAGTAAGTGAGTAGTTCTCTGTCTCTGTGTTAGCCCTGTGATGGACTTGTCTGTCCAGGGTGACCCTGCCTGTCACCTGATGATTGCTGAATTGGATTAAGTGGTACAGAAAGTGAATGAATGCTTAAAATTTTGATTTGCTCATTGGCGTTTTGGGGAAAATTTCTTTCAGTTACCTGTATGGGAAGCCTGTCCAGGGAACTGCCTATGTTGTTTTTGGAGTGATGATCAACCAAGAAATGAGAAGATTACCTTCAGTGAAGCAGTTGTCAAATGTAAGTTTATCCT
>JAVQJG010117283.1:0-35879 GCA_036024015.1 Craterocephalus amniculus
CTGATTCTGGCTGGGGAGGGGTTTGCATGTTCTCCCCGTGTATGCGTGGGTTCTCACCGGGTACTCCGGCTTCCTCCCACTGTCCAAAGACATGCATGTGAGGTTAACTGGGCACTCTAAATTCTCCCTAGGAGTGTGCATGTGAGTGGTTGTCTGTCTCTCCGTGTTGGCCCTGCGACAGACTGGCGACCTGTCCTGGGTGTACCCCGCCTCTCGCCCGTTGACAGCTTGGATAGGCTCCAGCACACCCGCGACCCACTTGGATTAAGCGGTTCAGAAAATGGATGGATGGATTTGAGGTAAATATGCCACGCATATTTATAGGTAAATAACGAGGTAAATAGGGGGTAAACTGTATGCTATTAGCATGCTAATCTCAAAGGTCTAAGTTAGAAAGTTGGTGACTCTCCTTTCCATCGTGGGTTTGTGTAGTTGATCAGATGTGAACAGAAGGGAAACAGCCGCTGGGAATCCTGGACATGGATGCGGGGCAAATTCACATTTCTACGCATATTAAATGAGGTTATATATAATATATTATATATATTATATTTGAGGTTACATCTACATGATTTTAAGACATGAAGAGATTCTTTTCATGCCATACAACTTTGAAATATGTTGTTTTTATGCTCCGCTAAAAGCCATGAAGAGAATGTTGGTGTTGGGGAAAAATACTGTTGGTGTTTCTCAGACCTGATGGGCTGATTGGCTCTGTGTGGTCACATTTTACTGCTTATATGGCATCTGTGTTGCATGTCATTAGAACTTTGCAGAACTTTTATCCCTCTAAGCTGAGTTGTCATAAATTAAAAAAACTACTCAAGCCTTCTACTCATACCATGTAGTGTTGCAGTATTTAACTTTGTCCAAATATAGAGTTAGATTTCAGACCGTAGGTTTGTTTACTTGAATACAAGCTACAACATTATTTCATCATTACAGGCCGCAAGGCTGCCAGTATTTCCAGTATAAAATCACAGTTTTGGTTGTGTGTTCTGGAAAAATGATGCGTTACGCTTGGCTTCAGGATCTGTCATGTGTGTGTGTTTGCGTGTGTGTGTGTGCGCAGTCTGGTGTTTTAAACCAGGTTGCTCTCTTCAAAAGTCTGCCATAAAACCTCTGGATCTTAATCGGATGCTGTTCAGACTCCACATTGTAATTATGTCCCAACAAATTCCTGGCTACATACTCCTACAAAGGGACATGTGTGTGTGTTTGTGTGCAGTTGGTGGTTGGAAGGTGGTCGTTTTGTGCCCAGCTGATGCCTCATTGGGAGGGTGTATAAGCTGCATGTTTTATCACGTTAACATTGTGTTTGGACAGTTGGTGTTTGTGTGCGATGTGGGTTTCATGTTTGCACAGATATGTGTGTGTGTGTGTGTGTGTGTGTGTGTTTGTGTGTTTGAGAAACTGTGCTGGCAGCTTATCTTCTCCATGCTCTTCTCACCAAGTTTCTTTGGTCTCAATTGGATGTGAAAGGAAATCCCATGTCTGCAAGGCTTCCACTACAGGCAGAGACCTGTGTGTGTTTGTGTGTGTGTGTGTGCGTGTGTGTCAAGCCTTTTCAATGCCACAGCGGATTAACCACACGGTCTGAGCAGCAACAGTGAGGCTGTGGAGAAGAGATTCAGAGAGGAAAACAGGGACCAAATAAAGGATGAGAGCAAATGGAAGTGTTTCCGATTGATTGCAAAACCCAATGCGTTTGATTTAAAGTAAACACCACCTTTTAATTAATCCCTTATTCAGCAACAGATTATTATAATTTCCTGTCTTTGCTTCTTCTTTGTGCTATAGTCTTACAGCAACTGTCACTTTTCTGCATAATGTAGGAGATATGATTCCGTCTTAATGCTTAGTTTCTCTTTTATTTAAACTCTGCTAATGCTCTGTGCATAAAGAAACCCTCATAAAACCACTAAGACATCTGCAATGATTCTTTTAAAAAGAGAAATGGCCCATGCAACAGTTGTTTTCTTGCCTGAAATTTAATATTAACACTTTCACAATGCTAGAAAAAAGGCCAAATTTAGTATATCTTAACATTTTGTTGCTCAAAGTGGAGAATGGTTGACTTATCCCTGAATTAAAGCTCTAGATTTCCACCTTTTGTGCTGTGTACATTACAGAAGTCATTGTTTGGAGGTCAGAATTGCTGATTTCCTCACCTTGGGTACCAATGGCTTTCTTTTAGTTATGCAGCATCGAAGCGAAATACTGTTTGCTAATTTTTAGGCCTGAATTACTGAGAACACTTCAGGGCCTAGTCGGCATGAAAAGGTTTTATTTATTCATTTAATTATTCATCAGAATGAAAAATGGCAGGAAGTGTTTGGAGGTGGATGCCAGCTTTCTCAGAAGTGGAGAACAGTTTAGTTTACATGAGATGTGGAAATGCTTGAGTAAGGTTTCATCCTACTTCTGTATTATATCAAGGAAACCTTGTTTACAGGTAACATGTAACCAGTGAGACATTTAAGTTGTACATTTTGTTTGTTACAGCACTCTTTGTTTCTAGTCCGCTTCCTGTATTTGGTTCACTTGAATCGTTTGTAGCTGGACCGAATCCGCTTCTTTGATCCGAATCGGAATTCACTTGCACATTCACATGCACCCTTACAACATTGTCATTTCAGGACACCTTACAGAAAAACTGAACTGAAGTAACTGCAATAAGTTGGCTATCTACTATGACTAAAAAGAGGAAAAAAGATGAGTATACTGTAAGCTAAGGCTGGGCGATTTGAACCAAATTTCTTACATCGATAATTTTTTCCTTAATCATGATATACAATATATATCTCAATATACATTATTGTGGTCAAGTAAACAAAGAAATGGTTCAAATTAATGGTTTTGAGTGCTAAATACTCTTTTATTAAGAATCAGGATCACATATGCATTAAAATTTATGACTGAAACTAGTGTGTATTATATGTGTATTAAAATGATCAAAATGACCATAACAAGGATACAGTTGTGCAAAATGCTAAAAAAGAGAGACTTTTAACTCAAAACAAGCTAACTCAATATAAAAGCCATTCCCTCATTCTATATCTCGTGTGACAAAGTCTTGATACAGTATATCTGAAAATCTGGATATATTGCCCAGCTGTAGTATAAGCTAAACAAGCATGATATGTATCTATCCATACACTTCTATACAGATTATTCCAAACCTATGAAAGACTTAAGACCAGTTCTGGGGCATCACTGGATATAAGCTGATCATACTTTACACAAGTGGGATTTGCTAATAATGTGGCTTTAGTTGTGTTGCTGAGGTTAACAGTAAATATAGAAGCTGTGAAGCATCAGTCTACTCAGCTTGTCAGTGAGGCAGCATGACGTTAGTCTGAGCATTAGTTTAGCATACAGTGCAGTTTCATAATGTTTCATCATTAGCTGCACATTGTGATGCTCTCACTTCAACCTGGCAGCCGCTCGCCGCCTTCCTGCTGCTGGATGAGGCGGCAGCTCCGCGTGAGATGTTGCAGGCAGAGAAGCCTCCCGTAGCTGACATTTCTCCGATGAAAACCAGCCCGCAAACATGATTTACACAACCCCTCTCCTCCCTGTGTGTGAGCAACTGCGCGCGGGAGTGTTTTAGTAGATTTAAAGACTCGGAGTGTAATAAAGGACCGTGACACACTGCCAGCTAATACGCATCAACCTGCAAATCACATGGCAGCAATCGGGGCTCGTTCTCCATCTGTCACGCAGCGGTGTGTTTACAGTACACTGAAACTGGCTTCAGCTCAGCTTAAATCTCTATTCTTCCTTCCCTTTTAGTATTTTCTTTCAGGGTGTGTTTTAATTTGTTTTCTCTGCAGCATATGAGGTGTATATGTTTGCTTCACTCCCATGTCTTGACATGGTCATACTTCTTGACTCCCCTCCTCCTGTCAGCAGCAGTTATTTGATACAGGCATCAATATCACAGGGGAGGGGAATTCCAAGAATGCAAATCTTAACTCCTCCTTTTATTGGATTTCCAACCACCAGTGCTTTTTTTTCCTAATAGTTGTAGTTGTTCCAGAACGTCTTACCTCCTAAGTAACACAACACCAGCCTGGAAAGTGTTCATTTCATTGGCATCATGTTAGTGTCAGAGCCACACCCCTACTACTTTTTCCAGAACCAAGTTTTGAGCTCCAAACTTTGCAGATCAACTAAATCAGGTGCTTGAACTGGTTTGTAGTTGCAGCTTTTGGACATTTGGAGGCAGCTTACAGAAGTATTCTACATAACATTTAAAAAAATAATCTCATGCAGCAATGTTTTTGATTTATTTGGCTACAAGATGTGTAGAAATTTTTTCATTATTAAGATATAAATATCACAAACCACCACAGAATGACATTTTGACCTGAAACGGCAGCACGTTTACAGCTGCAAAGAAATTATGTCAACTCTTGGAATGACCAGGATTTGTGCACAAATCAGTCATGAAATGCTTTATCTTTATCTAAGTAGCAATAGACAAATAAAATCTTTTTAAATGAGTTCCCCCCAAACACTTGCTTTTATGTTTTAATGTTTTTATTGGGATCAACAGGTAAAGATTCACAGCGCAAGGTGGTAAAAGTATGTAAACCCTAGCCCGCTTATACTCACTTCGTTTCCACGGGGGCCTTGATCCTGCAGGTTTTCAGTGTATTCCACACATCTGCATCCAGATAAATGGATCTAACAGCCAATCACGTTCTGCACAGTGATTTATTAATGGTGTTTTGGAGCAGGGATACATGGAAAACCATCTAGATTGTGGCCATCGTAGAACCCTACTGAGTATCCCTGCCCTAGCCTGATGACTTCGTAATGGAGTCCAATCAATGTGGAAAGGTTGGAGGTGTTTATTAAAGCCCCCTTGCCCGCTTAAAAGAAAAACAACCCCACCAGTTTTCAATTGGCCTGATATAACCTCGCACAAAAGACCAAAATCAAGATTTGTTGACTTACATGAAGCTGACAAAGTATCTCTAAAAGCCTTGATGTTTATCATTCCATGGTAAGAAAGATTGCCCATAAATGGTGAAATGTCAGCACTGTTGCTACTCTCCCACAAAGTGGCCGTCCTGTAAAGATGCCTGCCAGAGCACAGTCCAGAATACTCAGAGGTGATGATTGCAACCCTAGAGTCGAGCTGGAGACTTTAAGAAGTCTCTGGCACATGCTAATGTCTCTGACGAATCTATAAAAAGTAAAACATTAAACAAGAATGGAGTTCATGGAGAGGGCATCATGAAGGAAGCCACTGTTGCTGGAAAAACATTGCTGCATGGTTTAAGTTCCCAAGAGACAGATTTCTATGACTGATGGAAATATGAATTCCTGCATTTATCAAGACATTTTACAGGAGAATTTAAGAGCGTCCTTTGGCCCGTTTAACTCAACAGAGGATGGGGATGGGTGATGCACTGATGTCATAAGAAGACATGAGCTAAAACAATTATGAAATCCTGGGAAGTTTATTAAGTCAAAGATTCCCTGCACTATCATACCCAAGGCTACAGGATCAAGAAGGGTCTGATAATGAAATGGCTGGATAGATTAAAAATATCCTGTTAATTAGGGAGTGACCATGTTAAAATCCTTCCAGGGTCCCTATTCTGCCTTTTGAATAATAATAAAAACTCTGTGTATGTCCAGTTCACATCATGTACATACAAACAAAAAGGAAACATTTATATTTTTTATTGAGAAAGTATCGTTTGTCAGTTTATCTTGTAAAAAGAAAAATCCCTCGAGTCTCTGCATTAAGTGTCGAGCCCACGTCTCAATCAGGTTTGTGAATTAGGTAATGACTTGGCACTGCTGTGTAGGTCAAACGACAGGCTGTTGGTTTAATCATCTCCAGCTGGACGCATCTTTTACCCAACACACGCTGATAAAGTGTGCATGGCCACAGGAAACTCTGAGGAATACCTGATTAGATTAGCTAGAATTTCTCCTTTCAGTTCTTTTAGGGATGCTGCAATCAAATCATAAAAATAGTTTACATAAGAATTAAATACTGATTTAATACTTGTTAATAATTCTACACAATTCTGTCAATTATCCAGCTTTAAACCCTGTCTAGTTATATTCAGTGTTTTGTATTCAGCATATGATGGTGGACTTATTGGCCACAGAAGACCCTTTTCAATTAATTTCAGCTTCATTTGTACATCACTAATTCACAACGAAGTCAAACATTACAGACATTAACTGTGACTCATTCATATTCTAGACTGAGTATTTTGAGGAACTCCAGTCTATCTAAAGAGAGACAACCACTCACTCCTAGGGAGAATGTTGAGTGACCAATTAACCTAACATGGGATGATAACGTGGGATTTAATTTAATACTGTATTGAGTAATTGTAGCCCATATAAAGAAGAAGAAAAAACATTGACTTTTCTTTTTTATACTTAAATATTTTGATTCATTGCTGTGTTTTTTACCTGTTAGACAAAATTAATCTTCTTGCTGAAGCAAACAACCGTCCTTACAATCTCTGCATAGAGGTCATTACTCTGTTACTGAGGTTGAAGTTGCAGGTGGTGCTTGTAAAATAAAAAGCCTACATCCTGCTGGTATTACATGTCCTGCAAACCACCTGGACTAAACCTTCCTGTAATATAACATGCGATGGAAAAAGGACTGCATTCAGCTGAGCGAATAAAACCTGTATCCCTGAAGTACTCATTCATGCTGAACTGGATCCAGACCAAACAATTATAACAACAAAGAGGGTGTGTGATTATTGCCAGATGGATGATTTTATATGTACAGTTGAAGCATTTGACATTGTGTCTTCATCAGGTAATTTAGCATATGATTAAAATGTCCTTGTGTTGACTTGACCTGATTTCATCCATATGGATTCCTCTTAAAGCCACTAAATTGTATCACTATCTCAACTGGAAATGATTGATGGGTTTGAAAATACAAACCTCAGAAATGTGCAATTAAATGCATGTTTCTGTAGAAGAAAAGGCCCAGAAGAAGCTTAATATAGGCCTTCTTTGTAATATGGAGGTGTAAAGTAAAGCTTTTTGTTTATGTATTCATATTAATAGTGAGCCAATTGATAAACCTGTAAGTGGTTGATGTATTTAAAAGTTTATTAGTTCTCACATTAGTTAAGACTGTGGGCCCTGTCATGTTCAACAAAGACCTTTTTCTTAAATTACAGGAAGTGGCATCACCATACATGTACTACTGAAATAATTCAGATAATGGGACTGGTTGTATTTCAGAAATGGATATAAATGTGAGTCTGATTACTCCCAGATATTTGATTTTTATGGTCATGTAGACAGATTGTGTTGTATAATGGATTTGTCTTTAAATATAAAATAAAAATCAATGTTACATATGATCTGTAAATGAACTAATATTGAGTTGAATCAGGTTGATATAAATTAAACTGAATTGAATAAATAAATGGTGACAGCGACAGTTCATTAGAAGATCAGGAAGCTACAACCAGCTGCATCTGGTCACACTACCTGGTGGCTTTTACCTGCAGCTGAATGCATGAAGCAGGGGGGATATTAGATGAGTTTTGTAATGGTTATGATGGAAAGAATAAAATTTATAAACAGGATCTCACCTGTTTTAATTTGAGGAATTAAAGTGTTGGACTCTCTGAGTGTGATGTTCTTGTCAGGTTGGTTGAGTTTGGTTGTTTGACTCTGGTGTAACTGTAAGTTAATGGTTTATCAGTTTGGTCCAGATTTTATGGGCCGGTGGAGTCTGTTTTAGGCTTAGTCATAGAAAAGTCAGAGGCTGAGTGTTGCCTTCATGAAGTGGAGGTTGAACCTAAGTGTCACTGTGTGTGTCCTTTTAGTGTTTGTTTCAGCTGCTGCAAGAGAGAATTTATTTGCAAGTCAGATTGAAGCTAAAAATTGTGCATTTACTCATGCATACACAGTCCTGATCTTTTATACCAGTGTAAATATGACAACTTAGACAATTTACGAATGTGTTTTTTGTGTTTTGTGCAGGAGATTGAGGTGCTTCATGTCATCAGAGGTCAACGGACCTTAACACTGAACAGGTAAACAATAACCACACTAATTTTCCGTATTTTAATACTTTGCTCTTCTGTCTCTACCTGGTGCTCATTGTATTCTAAACTAGTCAGATTTCATTACATCATTTTCTGCACCTTCATTTGTCAACAACTCCTTATTAAGTAAAAAAGTTGTAACATGGGTGGGTTGGGTGATGTTTAGCATTCCCTCATTTGTTTCAAGTCTATAAACATCTGGGAAGTGAGGAGGGCAGTTTTAGGACAGAAATGTTGTCCCATTCTGGTCTGATGGAGGATTTCAGCAACTCTACATTCCTGAGCCATTATTACAGGGCAGCTTGAGGCCTTGAAGATCATGAGCATCCATCTTTAGCCTTTGGCTTCAGGCCCTGCGCAAAGAGATTCCTACTGATTCTCAGAATATCTTGATGATGTTGAACAATTTTGTGAAATATTCAAAATATTATAAATTTGTTCCACAATTTTAAAAAAGTTTGTCTCAGATTGGTGGTCCTCCTCCTATCTTTCCATCAGCCTCTCTAAAATACACCCAGTCATGGTACCAACCTGTTGTCATGCAACTTAATTAATAGTTAAGTGCTTCTCTAGTTGTTTCTTATTTATGCCTGTAGTTTCTCTGTTTCAACATCTAGTTTGTTGTATTTGTTCTGCTGGGAATAAAATATCTGCTGGTGAGATTTGCAAATCATTACATTCTGTTTTATTTTCAGTTTACACAGATTTGGGAACTGAATTTGAATACTATCTCGCCTAATTAGTCTAGTTTATATTTATTAGTGGCGGTAGTTTGTGTTGAATGGACATCATATAAAAGAGAAGCCCTTTATGTGAATAAATTCTTTTTTTTTTCTCTAGCTGGTGGGAAAGAAGGACCCTGTTAGTCTCCTGAAGTGATAAGAATCTAAAGTTGGTAAAGTTATTTTCTGTTTTTTCACTTTCTGATTTAGTTTTTTGCTGTGTTTATGAACGTTGCCTCATGGGGCTGTTAACACACTGTTAGTTTAATAATACATTCATGGACCCAGACAAAGGCCTTCGGCTCTTCTTTCTATGTGTTGTACTGTATAAAATTCTCATTAGACTGAAATTGCTGGGTCAACACATACTTTCTCGCTTTTCGGGCCTTATAACAACATTATTTGTGTGGATGTATCTGTAAACACTCAGGAGGCTGTTGGGGTGCTGAGGAGACCACAGGAAGGCAGGACTGATGATACCGCTGAGACAGGAAGTAGCTCAGCTTTAATAATAAATCATTTATGAAACTCAGCTGTGGTTTATCACAAGCATACTCTGGCCCAACTAACAGCTGTTAATATTTAACGGTGTATATTTAGCACTTTGATATCTGCTTCACTGGTTTTTATTCCCTCATTTTCAAACTGTAGAAATGTTATAAACTATTAAATCAGGAAACTCTAGTTGCAACATCTGATGCAGCTAATTAAGAAATGATTTCAACAGTTTTGAAAAGGTATACGTTTTATCCTATCAGGGGAACATTGTTCTTCTGCAGCCCACCTGACTTGTGGAGTACCTCAGGGTTTCAGTTTAGGCCCATTGCTAATTACTATTTTCACTAAGTTTATTGCAGTTGGATTTTTTTTTCCAGGAATGTTCAGTTCTTTTCATTCTCTGATATTGAGATGAACAAGTTTAACAGTCTCACCCCAACTTTCTTTGAGTTGACTGTCCTGAAGAAACCTAAAACATGGGTTATAGACAATGGATATTGTTTGGATTATGAGCTTATGTTATCTTATTTTCTCAGATGCTGACACTTCCCTTTCATTAAAGCTTGTGAAAAATAAACAAACCATTATGGTGAAAACAAAAATGTTACTTCATTCTAGATGACAATTTAAAACTAATCAATTGGGCAAAGTAGTTATTTAATATCTTCTTATGTTTATGTGTAGCTACACAACATTTAACATCATATACGTTTGTGACGAACCGAGCAGGCGAAAAATGAGAAACACAAGTATTATTAATATACTAACAAAAACGACCTAAAAAATATTAAATGAGTTTAAATAAACAAAATATTGAATGATAAACTTAACAAATCAGATGTGCTGGTGCAAGGCGTAGCGCCCTTAGCTGTGTGGCTGTGGGTGCGGCCATCCCAGTGTTCATAAAATGAATCAAGCTATGACATGGTCTTATAATGATGTGGAAAACACATCATTCTCAGACAAATGAGTCATTTCTGGCTGATGTTTGAGTTTGTGTCAGCAATATATTGAACAAACATATTGGTTAATCACTATGAAAGATAAAAATGTGCTTCACCATCTAGATACACTGCAACACAACTAAATTCCAGGTTATTCATGAGATAGATTTTTGAAAAAAATATTCTGATTAAAATTGACTAAATGTCATCTTTAGATCCACCTCAAAATTCACTGACCTACTCCTTTTAATTTTGTCATAATTTCCAGCATCAATATAGATTCAATAATTCAGCATTGAAATGTTGTTTTATTCTCTTTTTAGTCGTTTTTTTCTGATTATGTGCTAATCTATAAAAGGCTGGGCTTGTTTACAGATGATTTAAAGTGAAACCATGGAGATAAACTGCTGCCCAGCAGGTTATGTGCCCAGCATCTGTTACCATGGTGATCTGGTCGGGTTAAAAGAGGGCCACCTTTGTAGCACGGAAAACTCTTAACATTTTCAGTTGTGGTACAACCCCAGGTCTATATACACTCCTTGAATGAGACAGCAGAAACCCACTGCAGTCTTTACTGATCTAGATGATCTGAAATCCTGGGACTTTTGACAGCTCTTTTAACCTCTTCAAACTTTCTAAAGGAAGATATTCACACCACAATCAATCTCCTGACATGGTTTTTCTGCCTATATTTGGGCGTCTTTGCATTGTTTGCAAGTATTTAGGAAAAATATATTTATTGTCTCTTTTAAATTCGATAAAAAATACATTTTAGCTTAATATTAACTGCAGATCATGCATACTGTATGTCCCTCAATACAAGCATTCAGTAATGCTCCAATATTTCTTCAAGACCTGAAGATGAAGTTAAAAGCTCTAGTTTTTAAATGTGCCTATACCTCAGATTATTTAATCAGTTGTCGCATTTTGTTTCTTCGTCCGCTGATGACAACACTAAACAGTCTCGGGCTGTTAATGATTACTGTCTTCACTCATAGACGTTTTTAAAGCAAATGTTTCTCTCATAAAGATGCAACATGAGATGAAAATGACCCAAATCACCACATCTAACATGAACAAAGCTGTTTGTTTAAACATTTGGATTCCTTCTTCTGGGAGGTTACAGGAAACCTTTGGTTTGTTTTGCTGATGGAAGTCCAAAATGTTTGCATCTTTATTTCCGTGTGGGTGTTGTAGTATCTCAGAGGGGAGCTGCAGCTGTGAAGGCTGGCTCAGAAATGTAAACTCAACTTGCAAATGACATGGTCTGGAGAAGACAGGGATTGTCTTTATTACTGTCAACACGCAGCACAACTCCCTCTTTTACTGTTTAGAGCTCAGATTCACACCAATCACAGCTGCAAATCAGCGTTGTAAAAACATTCAGTGTCAAAGATGAAGCAAAAAGAAGACCTGTTTAACCCGAATTATTAAATGCTTCGTGCATTGCACAGAGCAGTCATGATTCAACAACGTTAATTACGTTTTCTTCCAGCTTGTCTCGCTTTGGACTCGTAGTCAGTGAGCATCGGTAAATATCCTCAGACTTTAAAATTCTATAACTTCCAATGTTATATTATTCCATGATTGCACAGCGCTCAGTTCAGCTCCTCGTGCAAATTTGCCCTGCAGGGCTGAATATGTGGCACTCAAAAGGAAACCGTTGTGTGTAGAGATTTAACGCCTACGTTGTAACACGGTGGAAATGTTCCTTCTTGAAGCGATGGACGTAAGACTGATCTGTTACACTGTAGGTCAGGCTTGTGAAGGTTGCCTAAATTGGTTTACTGTTCGACATTATGTATTAACTGGATTAAAGAAGAGGAAATGTGGTTCGGCTTGCAGCTTATATTTTATCCAGGCTTCACATTTTGGAGTAAGTCTCATCATACGGTTGCTTCTTTTTACAGTAAACACACAATCCTAAAACAGTGACAAGTTTTTGAGCTATATGTAGTATCCTTTTATTTCTAATTCAATAAATGAGTGTTTATCCATGCGGGACGTCTGAGATAATGATGTCCTCAGAGTGCCGTGGCATTCAGAATTTTGGCTGCAGTAGACCTCTGTTTATGTGAGCAGCACAGTGAGAAAGATGACCTGATTTCCCTCCAAACGTGATTGATCCAAACCCACGTTCAACAGTTGGGAAGGATTTCTTGTGAAATCCAGCTCCCTTTTTCGTCCATGCACAGTTTTTGTATTCATGACTGAAAAGTAAATGAGTCCAGGTCTTGGCAGTAAAGGTTCACTTGTGATGACTCGTCTGTGAGCCTAATATTCATACTTCACAATAAGAGTGCACCGCCACTTATCCATGACGTTCTTTTGTAGAAAACCAGGAGTTTTTTACATTTTACTTTCTAGCAATCCCTCAAGCTGTTCTTTTACCGACGTGTTCAAGGTCTTCCAAACCTCAGCTCAGCCTGCATGATGCATGGAACCTGCTGTAGCTTAATGAAACGACACACGGAGGAAACCGCTACCTGAAAGCGCTTTGCTGTCGTCTCAGAGCTTCAGCAGCTTTCTGAACAGCAGTTGTTTTATTTTCAGACTGACAGCCACCTGCTTAAAGGAGCCTACGGCAGCTGATTTGGGGAGCAAGGTGAGAGGAAATGTAGTATTATAAAGCTTTAAAATGTGCACCATCTGGTCCCATTTAAACATCTAGATGAACAAGCAGAATCCCCCTAAAGGAGCTGATTAACTATATGGCCCACTTTAATACAATTTGTGATTATTTGATCCAGGAATACTTCACTTGCAGGTGAGAATGATGAGGACAAAGACGTATTAAAGCATAAATCTTTGCACATTTAACATATTTTGGTTATTTATGAGCAAATCAGGTTAAATATTTGTTTTCAGCTTAATTACATTTGCAAAGGTTGTTTTTGATATTGTCTTTCCATTAGCAGTATAGCTCAAGGAGTTCTGGACAGATTCTGATGACATTTTCAGGAAATCTAAAATGTTATAAGGAACAGGTGATTAGATTTAGGGGGTGATCCTGATAATTCCTTTGAAATATTCCCCAGTTTAAGATCACTTAGTGACTGCTGAGTAAAATATTGATTACATTACTGCTTAAAACTTCTGCTTGTTTTGTATAGACAACAAAAATAGCAGAAATGTCTGCTTCCATTAACAATAACAATTAACTGCTGTTTTTTGTAAGGTTCTCCATATTTCTTATTAGCAGCTCCTTTAAGTGACGGTGGGCAGACATACTGTAAGGATGTCCACTAGCTTCACCTAATATGTTTTTCTAGCCTGGACCCTGAGGGATCATTGGAACTGGATGACATTATGGATCATTTTCTATCAAAAATGGATGCTGAAAACTCTAAAACTAGGAAAACAAGTTGGACACTCTACAACGGACCCTAGTATGATGGAGGGTTTTCACCAGCAAGCTGTTCATGGTCACATGACCACCAGGTTGTGGCGTAACAATTCTGCTGTTAGAGAATCTACCTCAGAAACTAAGGCCCACAATCATAGGTGGAAAAAACACATATAATGGCTTGACATAGGTCTTTGCTCTCTGGACTTTTGGGTAAAAGAATAACTAGAAGCACTCTTTGTGTGAATTGGAAAATAAATGATCAGACTGGAACAAAAACAAGCAAACTTCCTCAAGCAGTTCTTGCGGTTTTTCTCTCCACCCCTCTCAGCTATGACAGCTCCAGCTCTTCTTGGAAGGCTTCCACAAAGTTTAGGAGTGTATTTATGGGGATTTTGTGAGGTCAAGCAGTTATGTTGGATGAGAAGTCCTGGCTCACATTCTCACCTTTAATTTATTTAGGCATTCTATGAGGTTGAGGTCACCACGCTATGCAGGTCACTCATGTTCCTTCACACAAAACTTGCTCATTTACGTTTTTCTGGACTGTTCTCTGAACTCCTGAATATGATTTTCAGTGGTTTCCTGATACTTTTGCTATTGTTTCACATACGCAAGGAGCAGGATGATATTTGAGGGGTCATATCTGCAGCCGAACTACAATAAAACACTTCCAGTTATTTAAATTCTTTTCATGTGGCTGTTAAATCTGTGGGTAATTACATTTTAAAGCAGACTAGATTGAAACACAGCTTCGCTCTTCCTTGGGGAATCATTTGACCCACAGACAGCTTTTTTGCCATCACACCATGTTACAGATGAAAAACTGAAATCCATCCACTTGTGCCACCTTTAATCCTCAAAGAAATTTTTGGGACTTTTGGTCATTATCTTGAACTTTTCAAGCCACTGATTGGTGCAAATTGGTGCATTCTTCATAGTTAACAGTCCTGACATCAGCCCCTCCTCATTAGGGCTTAATATATGCTGGATATAGTTTGAATATTGTATTGTAATATATATTATTCAAAATTTTGTTGAATATTGTATGAGGAGGCTGTATTTCAATTCAGGCAGCAGTGCTGGAGCTGACAGATGGGTTGAGACTATGGTGAGAATAATTTCTATCAATAATTGGATGCAAAACAGCAGGAAAATGCAAACACTGAAATAAGTATAGACCAGCCTGCATAGAATGAATTAAACTAATCGGCAACATGTGGATCTGCTTGTCCTTTACAAACATATCTGCGTGTGTTGCTCAAGGAAAACTTGGCCTCATCGGTAAATGTGCTGATGCACGTCTTCGACTGGAGGGATGAAGGAAAAAAAAGTGATCGCTTATTCTCATCTCACCTCTTATTATATCCCTGCATTTAGATGGGAGCAGCACGACATGAGAGAATCAGTTTGCATTGAACATGGTTGAATGCAGAGCTGATGAAAGCTTATGCTGATAATAGCTTTTTCATTATGTCCTTAGCCACACTTGGCATTTCATTTTCTTTCAAAGAGAAGTTTAGATTTCCAGTGCCGCTGCTGGTTTGTGAGTCTTTGACTGGATTGCATGTATGGAAACTGATTTCTTATATTTTACTTCTGCTCGACTGAGCGCCGTAGATGCCTGCAATTATTACAAATCTAACCGAAGCAGATGTTTAGGGCTGAATGTCGACCTGTTGATTTCCTGTCTTTTTCGTCGTCTTCTATCACCAAATCTGTCAAGTTCCTTGAAGGTCTCCCTGACAGCTTCCCCCTCAGCATCAGTACCTCATGTATGCAAATATAACTCATGTGCGATGTTTGCAAACCCTCCAATCTAAGCTGCCCCTCTTTTTGCATCCCCCTGGATTTCCTCATTAACTGCCTTCAGCTCCAGTTCTGTCTTTTTGGGAGCAGCATTATCTTAAAAACCCACAAGTGGTTTAAATATTGGTCTCTTATAAGAACAAACCCTGTTGACATTTGCTAAAACCATGCATGAGAGATGAAGTATGTTTTACATTTGATCCTGAGTCCAGTTGCTCTTTTGGTTTATTTCTGCTGTCAGTTCATTGGGTTGCTGAATATTTGATCATAAAGATCAAATGGGAGGCACAAATTTGCAGATTACACTTAAAACTCTGTAATTCTTTCAGGGCAAAATTCATGTAGAACTTCAACTCTTATAATCACAGTCCTTAGTTTTTCAGGGCAAAATTATGTCAAGTGAATGGATCAAAAGCTACAGCAGAGGTGCACATGTCTGGTCCTCCAGAGCTACTACCCTGCAACTTTTAGATGCATTCCTTCTCCAACACACCTGCATCATATAAACTACTCGATACCAGGCCTGCAGAGCTGAATGGCTGCACATGAGGTACTGTAATTCAGCCATTTGATTCAGCTGTGTTGGAGAAGGAATATATCGAAAAGTTGCAGGGTAAAAGCTCTGGAGGACCAGATATGTGCATCCCTGGCTATAGTACCATAGAAGAATTTATTACTACCAGTACTTTGTATAGATAACACACAGAACAGGAGTAACAACTCCTTTTCACATACCAAATTCCTTCTCTCATGTCTTGGCTTTTAGGAGGAAAAAAAACACAACAGGAACTTTTTACAAATGTACACTTTTTCCTGCAACTCGACTTGCATTTGACGCCAATTTTCTTAATTCCAGCCACAAAGGACCATTATTTTTCTTATTTTCAGACACTCATGGAACTTTCTTGTTACCTGTTGATCTCTGACTGCTGCTGATTGGACATTATCATGAATTGAGGCTCTCTGATTGGAGGAAAGTTTGAGAGGGAGTGGCTTCAACATAATTTCCAGGTCAAAATGGATGCATCTGAAAATGGACCACAAATTGTGGATTGCCATATAAAGTCTGAATAAACACTATATTTTGCAGCTGGATTGTGAACCTTTTGGCCAGAATATAAATTCCTGGAAAATCTCTTCAGATCACCTAAAGGGTAAGCTATCCATCACAATGTGCACCATAGAGTTAAGTACTACTGTTAATGAGAAACTGTTGACAGTGTATGCAATCACGCCTGGGCGTGCCAGCTATCTAGTCTCATAACCTTTTAAAGGTTAATGATAAAAATTTGATGCAAAAAATGTGCAGACCATCGTAGCTTATGCAAAATATAAATTCCTGGTTTTATGTTGCCTGTAATTAGCTTTGTTGTAATGTGTTAACATGGCCCCAAAACCGGTTGTTATGAAATGAACTCTGTTTTAAAAGAAACAACCTTTGCAATTGTTCTTTTTGTGCCCATAATGCCGAAATAAACAAGAATTCTTATTTTAAAAATAAGATTTTACCTATGAGACTATAATGAAGTCCACACTTTTTGCAGGCATTCGTAGGGAATTTGAGACAGTCCCAGTTGGCCCTGCTGTAGAAATGCCGGAGGTTTTATCCCTGAAATGTTCCTGATCATATGTTGTATGGAAATTGGATAGTGAACCACTAATTGAGCACATTCCCTTCTTGATCCTGCCTCCACCTCTGTACAAATGCATAAGTGTTAGCTTGCTGCAGAACACAGCTCTCCAAAACCAATAAAGCGAAGCAATTCAAGAGTGAATGACGTTATGAG
The DNA here is from genome assembly GCA_036024015.1 of Craterocephalus amniculus. Lineage (NCBI taxonomy): Eukaryota > Metazoa > Chordata > Actinopteri > Atheriniformes > Atherinidae > Craterocephalus > Craterocephalus amniculus. The sequence continues at coordinate 17,170 of JAVQJG010117283.1, forward strand.
CATGCACAGCAATTTTAAGTAATGACTAAAATCCAGTTGAGGCAGTATTCTGATTGTAGTGTTTACATTAGTTGCAGATGGGATATTCAATTTAAAACCCCATTTACATGTTACAGAGCAAAGAGTCCAATTAGTGGTTTACCCTTTCATTACATCCCCCCTATGAAATTGCAACGTTTGCCCTGCTCAGATTTGTTTTATCATGTCAATAGTATGTTTGTGTTTTGTTTTTTTTAAAACCTATGGCCTTTTAATTCTGCACCAGTGTTGCCAGATTTTGTGACACAAACAATAAAACTCATGCATTAAAAACCAACAGCACTGTTTGTTCATGGACCTGGTAACAGAGGAGCAAAGATCGTAAAGCAGCAGTAGGATTCAGTAAGACTGAGATGTAGACTTGCAAACTTAATCTGACTAAGAGTTGGACATTTCAAATGTCAATTTAATTCAGAAAACCATTTAAATATTATCATAACATGGAAACATGCCAGCATGCAGCCAATCCGACATAATGCACTCTTGGAGGTTGGTATTGGAGAGGCTTAGCTTATATTTGTATTTCAAGTCAGTGGTTGGCTCCAGTTCAATATTTTGAGTCTGAATCAAATCAAAGCCACCTTGGACTGGCTGGCAGACTTCAAAAACTAGTAGGGCATAGACATGACTGACCAGATATCATTTATTGTTTTAGTTTTCAGGGTTTTTAATTTCATTCTGGTTTATTTCCATTCCTGTCCAGGGTTTTGTAAAGGAAATCTTGGATTGTCATAAAAACAGGATGTTCGGCCAAGACAAAGGGAAAATTCTATTAAATAATACTGGGAGGTATTTTCCGCACTGGAAAAACTGTAATAATAAAGTAAGACAGAACATTTTTATACACTGAAGTCACTGGTGCTGAAGTAATGGCCAGAAGTGGGAAAAGTCATAAATTTCCATGAGAACCACAGTGTCAGCTTTGTTTCCACAACCGTCTCTTACATCAGATTGGAAGTGGCGGGATTTTGTTTACAAGGCAAACACTGATGCCTCTGATCTGATGCCCACTGGGAGAGCCAGACACTGGTGGAAGAACCAGCCTGCTCTCCGACTCCCTCTCCTCCTGAGGAATTCCAGTCATGTTGAGAAGAACCAGATGTGTTTATCCCCACCTTTTCTACTGTAGCCGTCCCTCCATGTTCCTTTCCCAGTTTCATATGGGTTTCTAACGATCGGCATATCAGATTTCTGGGTTTTTTCTCCTGACATGAAACTGTGGGATGAAGACAGCTCGGTAATGGACAGGCTCTTGTGAAATCCAATGTAAAAACAGTTAATTTAGTGTTTCTCCTTCTGAATCAGTCATTTTTGGTGTAGGCCATATAAGCTTGGTTGTCTTCTTCCTCCTGATGTTTTGTTGTTGGTCAAGTTTTTGTTTTGGACAATATTGTCTTTTGCAAGTATTTGTTGTAGCTGCGTGACATTCACCAGGCGAGTGAATTGCAGTGTGAAAACAGACCAAAGAAAAGGAAGGTGTGACTTTTCTTTGCATCTCCTGTCCAATCAAATCAAGTCCCCCAGACTGGGGTGTGAATGCACCTCAGACTGGATGGAGGTTGCATATCTTTTCCTTCTTCACTGGGAAAATCTGGTTACAATGATTGATGAAGACATTTTGTTTTTGATTTTGTGTGTTTGATTTGCAGGGGTAATTGCAGGGAAATGAGGTTTGTTGTGAATTAAAACTCTGTCAGTAATCCACTGGTGTTAAATACACGGCCTGTTATGAGGCGTATCACAGACTCTGAATTTAGTCATCAGTTTGGGATACATTATCGATTAGCATCAGTGTAATCCTGCTGTTGTGCTTCAGAAACTCACGGCTCTGCCAGTCAAGTTGCAGACCCACTGAATGGTGGCTACAGTAAAGAAGCATGAGAAGGGTGACTATGTTGTGTAAAAGTATTAAAGAATGAATTCTGACAGTGGTCCAGATGAGAAAGTCTATTCAGGTGTCCGTGTCTGAGGAAAAAGTCATGCCAGCACGCTGCACGTCTGCAGTGTGTCTGCGGAGGAGAGGAGTGTCTCTGGCTTTATGTCTTTCGCGATCGTTGTTCCTGCAGCACGTGTGAAAAGTCTCTTGATCCATTGGGGGAAGCATTTGGTTGTAAAAGAATGCAGAAAAATGATGAAATCTGTCTAATTCAATCTAGAGACATGCTTTGAAGAATTAAAAAAATAAGGGAAATAAAAAGTTCCTTCACAACCGACCGTGGTGTCTCAGACATCATGTGTAGATGTGATGCTGCAGTCCCCTGAACAGGTGTGTGCTGACGTCATCAGGAAACAAGCCCCATCCCATCAAAACTGGTTTCTGACATACTGTGTGCGTTTTACAGAATTTATGTTTACATTTTGTATTTTAAAATATTACATTTTTAAAAGTTGTTAAATAATGTTTCACAGGCTGAACATGTTATTGATCAGATATCATTTTATATCCTTACGCTTGTGTCTTGATGGGAATAAGAGAAAATGTCCATTTGTAGATTAACTGAATGTTTACCAAAGTTTGAATCACACAGGGATGTTTTTAACTCGTTATAAGTTTTCATAAGACTATATTTCAGGTTAATATTTAACAAATTTTGCACTTAATAATTTGTGGTGATTTATCAAAAAATTTATTTCCTTCCATGTAAATATACAAGTAATTAGTATTACATATTTAGAGGATGTCTTTAAAAGCTATTTTGTTTTCTGTTATCATTTCTCTCTTTTTAAACGAACATCCCTTACATAATCCCCAGTCTTTGGATCATGGGTCCTAAAAATGTCAAATACGTTCTTATTTTAGCTTTTCAGACATAAACCTGCTGCTTTTCTGTTTTCATTGTCTGCACATTGAATTTTTTGTGGAACATCTTGCATCACAAGTTGGAAAAACCGCAGTCAGGCAAAGATGGAGCAGCTATAAGGCCATTTTTGGCATTTTGAAGAAAAAAATGTTTGAGTAACTGTTGTTTGTGGAAGCTCACAGTAATAAATATGTGGAGAGGAGTGAATGTGAAGCAGGTAGAAGTTCAGTCAACCCTCTGGGAAAATAAAAAGTTACCATCACATTTGTTTTGAGATGATGTCAAAAATTGAGGTTGAAGGAGGTGAAGCTTTTGAGAAATGGGGAGAAAAGAAGCTGAAAAACCGTAAATAAAGATTATGGAAGTTTGTATTTAATGCGTTCACCATATTAGTTTTTGGTGGGTGTATTTTAGATTTGTCTGACCTCTGTCCTTTTCCTTCCACCTCCGTCTTTACCTCTGTCCAAACATATCTCAGTCAACAAAGAAATTGTTCCTCCAACATGGATTCATTTAGTTTTCACTTCATTTCGGAGCCGGCTGGTCTCGGTGGCTGTGATCGGAGAGCACTGATAGAGCCAGATTCAACAGTCCCTGTCTGACAGTTAAACAAACTGCTGCAGCTCTGCTGAACTCTGTACCTTTTATCTCTCCTCAGCCCCCCGTTTGCAACTTTCAACCCCCTCGCTTCATCTTCTCCAGCCTTAACGCTGCCTCTAGTTTCTTATTTTAGTGACATAATACCTAAACCACTGTCTGTACAGCACACTGATCAAATTTGTACCAAAGGTTATTAATCACTTTGTTCAAAGGTCATTTTAAAATGCACAAACGTGTGATTTTGTTGGGATTGTGGGTAGGTCCAGTCTCCTCTGTGCAAGTCCTTACAAGTTGTTTTCTTGTTTAAATTCCTGTTCTCGTCATTTTTTGCTGTTTTTAATGATTATTTTTTCTAGTTATGCAACAAATGAAGGTAAACAAAACATCATAACCATTCTCCAAACGCATGTAACAATGCAAAAAAGACATGCACGTAAGGAGATATAGAATTAACTTTAAGGATTCTTTGTAAAATAGGAGTTATCACAGATAACATACAGTAGTGTTATCTGATTGGGCACTTTGAAATATTGAATATTCTATAATCAGATAAAAACCAAGCTTGGACAGAAGCTGTGAAGTAAGTATAAAATACAACATAAATTCAGCTGTATTAAAATACATTTAAATTGTCATTTACTGATTCTAAATGTGTTTTAATTTGTGCAGAAGTTTCTTGGAAAATCTAGAAACAGATGCTTATCTGGCAAGATGGTATCAACAGATTTTTACAGAAGAGGGAAATTGAGCATATTATGGTCTTGAACAATTCTTCTCATTATTGGTTTGATTTTTTTGCATGAGCAAATTGCTCATGCACTCTCTAGTTGACGCTGCACCACTAGAGAGTGAACATTATCCACTGCTAATGCTTTAAACATGGAAGTTTTGGCATAGCAAGAAACATCTCCTGACTTCTTCAGGCCTACAGTAGGGTGTGAGGCTCAGCCCCGTTACCCACTGTGGTCCAGTTGAGCAGTGAAAAGGCAGCTACGGGTAAATGAAAGTATCATCTTCTGCGTCCACATGGAATCACCTACGAAAGCAGCTGAAGTTTGCATTTTCCACCCCCTTAATCAATTCACACATTGTGTACAAATAGAAGCCATAAGCAACTTGGCCTCAGGTATCAACATGGGAAAACATGAACGTTTGGCATCACATGAAATGTAATGCCTCACTTAGCATTTTTCTCTTACTTCCCACATCTGCACCTGATGACACAAGAGCGCGCAGAACATATGTTCAGTAAGTTACTGAAAGACAACATGGAATAATGATTTTACACAACTGCAGGCAATGATTTATCAAACAGGTTTGTCATGCTGCTCACCTTGGTAAACTGGATCTTATTCCTTTTCTAAGTTTCTGGCGTGTCTGTAGCTATTTCACTTCTTTATAAGCTGAGAGGACTGTTAGACTGGTTGTTCATGCTTGCAAGTCAACCTTTTTGCTGCCTTGGTAAGCCTCACTGTGGAGCTGGGTGATATGAACCAACTTTCATATCTTGGTCATTTTTCTCTGAATCCTGATATACGATGTGTTTGTGTATATATACATATACACACACATATATATTTATATATATATATATATATCAACATAATTTTTTGGCATCAAGTAACCAGAGATGTTCAGTTTAAAACCTTTAGTGCTAAATGCACTTGTATTGAGGATCAGCGGCACGTGCATTAAAATGGTAGATGGAAATTACATTGTATGTATATCAAAACAATTAGAAACACCTTTCAATGGCCATAACAAAATAAAGTTGTGCAAAATGCAAAAAAAAAGATACTTTTAACTTAAAACAAGCTGTCTCGATATAAGTGATATTCCCACATCCTATTGTTTGTGTGGAAAATACCTCGTTGACCAATCCTCTTGTTTTCAGGATGATGCTTCCACCGGTAGAAAGAGCTCTCATTCAGAAATAATAACAACCTATGAACTTCCACTTTAGTTTATTTAATGTTCCAGTAAGGGCAATTTGGTGAGCAGCAGACATCATTCACAATCTGTACATGGTGGACATAAAACCTGTACACATAAAAACAAATGGTGGCATATTAAAGTGCATGGACTGATGACATAAATGGATAAATAAAACCATATAGCCACAGTTTGTCATCTCTGCCTCTCGGCAGCGTTTAGGACTCTGATATAAGAAGATTTTTTGTGGCTGATGGGAGGATTGGGTGAAGGTGAGAAGGAAGCAGGCTGTACTCTTTAAGTGGATGTGACTTTTCTCTCCTAGCTATCTGCCTGTTATAGAAGTCTTCCAGGCTATTACAGTCCGCCCTGGAGGATTTTGTAGCTGTATATCCAGTTCTCTGCGGGCAGTTTTTTTGTAGACACTGAGGTTTCCATACAGCAGATGATAGATCTGACTTAATAGAAGCATTACCGCTAGTTTATATGAAACTTCTGTAGAAGTCAGGCATTTTCTTTCTTTCCACGACTTGGAAAAAATTATTCATGCTTTCGTCTTGTCGAGACCTGACTACCGCAACAGCCTGAATTCAGGTGTGACTCAGTCCCTCATGCGTCACCTGCAGTCGGTCCAAAACGCAACTGCACGCATGTTAACCGTCACTTGGAAGACAAAACACATCCCACCTTCATTACACTGGCTAACAGTTAGTTTTAGAGTGATTATAAGATTTCATTGTTTGTTTTTAAGTCCACAAACGGGCTGGGTCCTTCTTATCTCGATGATCTTTTAACCCCACACGCTCCGTCTAGACGGTTGAAGTCTGTAACTGACCACTTTTTGTTGTCCTGAGGTCCAGGCTGAGACTAAGACGGGACAGATCTTTTTCTTTTGTCACCTCCCCCTGCATATGAATACCCCACCAACTCTGGACATAAGACTTATTTTTACTATAAAATCTTTGACTAAATCTTTGACAATGTTTGAAGATTATTTCTTTTGTGTGTTTTTTGTTTATTCTTTTGATATTTGGTTTATTATTCATTAAATCCCCATTATATTTGTCTTTTAATTCCATTTTATCATTCTTAGTTCTACATCACTGTGGTCGACTTCTGTTGTTTTTAAATGTGCACATAACTAAAATTGACTTGACTTAGTAAGCTTTCTCATGCAGAAGAGTCATACATTTTCAGCTTTCTATCAATCACAGTGTCAAGATATTTTTAACTGGCTGGTAGTTCAGCTGGTTGATTTAGGATAAAACTACACTGTTGAACTCTGGGGGCTAAAATCTTTACATATATCATTTTGTGTAAAAGATTAACTTGGAGGACTTCGCTTAGATGGACATTATCATCACCAAGCAAGCTGACAATTACAGGGTTGTCTGTGTGCTTCATGATGAGTCTGTGTGGTGGCTGGGGAAATCATGTTTCTCTGTAATGTAGAAAAAAAGCGCTAACACACATCTCTGAGTTGTGCCAGCGAAGGATGTCAATAAGACTGGGCAAGTCTAGACATGTCTAGTTTCTATTCTATGCCCCTTCGCGCGTTGATGATTTGGAGATGCATTTACTTCCATCTCTGTCGTATAATTCCTTTATTTATTCAAAATAAACAAGAGCTCAATTATCGGCCGCATTTATCAGTTCTTGTGTGAGTCGTTCGTCACTCTCCGAACCCTGAAAAAGAGCAGCAGCAGCGTTGCATAAAGACAGTGCAGAACCCTCTCGAGAACGATTTTGCCCTGCATTCCTTCGGCCTCATAAACAAACTGATTAACTGTGTGTTTGTGTGTGCGTGTTCTCTGATCTGGTGACACAAAGCAGAAGTGGTCGGCCTGCTTTGCTTCCAGCGGATGAGGAGATGGGAATTAGAGATAGAAGGGTGGAAAGAGGGGATGAAAAGAGGGAGAGGTGGCGTGTTGTTTGGGAAATGGGTCAAAAGGAAGTTGAGGGTGTGTTATTTCAGGGTGCGTACTTCTGTGATGCTTCGCAGCTGAGGCTGGGTTGTTGGACAGTGTGGGAATTTTCTGGTGTGTGTGTGTGTTGATGATGCATAACTTAATTCCACTGGGAAGCCAATACTACTGCCCCCTGTTTCCTGTTCTAATTGCTTTAAATCCAACACAAATAAGTCTGTACTGCACATGAACACACACGCGCGCACACTCACACACACACACACACACAAATTCACCTAATCAATTATACATTTTGGAGCTGTGTATTTGAGAGGGACTTATACAGATAATTAAACCATTTGCATAGATTTAACATGCATTATCCTTCTTCATGTAGCTTATCTTTATATACTTTCTGGATTGTTTCCTCTTTCTTGTCTCCCTGTTTAGATTTTGTGGGTAATTTTTTCCATCAAGTATAAGATTTGTGTATCTTTCTTAATGCCTGGGTTATGATATGATTTGGTTAAAATCTGTGCAGTTAAATACATTTCTTAATATAACTTTACTTTCCTCTAATAAGCCGTTTCTATAAATGTGAGATATTCAATTAATTCTCAAACCTTTCTTTAGCCAATGCCTAACCTCCTCCACCATTAAAATGCTAATAATGTAGATTTTTATTTGTTGTGATTTCAAGTGATTGTGAAACTTGGATTGCATGTGGATGACATGCCTGAATCCTTACTCCAGTTCTGATTTTGTTTTAGGCTATTTGTTAAGAATACTCTGTGTGAGATCTATGCTGTACAGACAATCTATGTGCATGCAATCCTAACATGTCCCATACCTAAATGACGGCTGAGAACCTATTGAACATTTCTGTCCAAACAAAACACAATTAATTAAAACCATCAACACTTCACAGGATGATGAAATGTGTCATCTTTGCTGTTTTATGGTCAGAAGTTGCATTCCAGCTGCAGAAGAAATGCTGTTAATGTCTACGTCTTTGACTCTGTGTTAGCTTGAAATGAATGATGAAAGTCCTGGTTGTTTGCATAAAGGTATTTTAGGATCAAATCTGCCCTCTTTCTACAATAATACGGCCGAGTGGTCTACTTCCCTGGAGTGTCATCAGTCTACATGATAGAAGACCGATGAATGTAAGTTTGTTGCTTTAGTGGAGTGGTTCTGAAACCTTTTTCAGCATTGTACCCCCTATAGAATCATTTTTCAGCCAAGTACCCACCAAACCAGAGATGTCTGCTTGCATTTTTACTCAGGGGGGCCACATATAGAAAAATCTGATCTCCAATGAGCCAGACCAGTAAGATAGCAGCATAGTAAGCTATAAATAATGAGAGCTTCACATTTTGTTTTCGTGAAAAAATACAGGAACATTATCAAGATGTTTACATTTAATGATCTATCCTTTTAGAAAAAATAAGGAATAAATGAATTTGACATTTTTATGTAAAATTAACTTAAAATATCTTTGATCTTATTATATATATCATAGTATAGATATTGACATAGATTTTTTTACTCATATTTTATTTTACATATTCACTCATTTACATAAGCTTTTTTTTTAAAACTAGAAGTTGGTATATGTGTGTACTTGTACAATTCCACATGTGTAGTAATCCTCCCCACCTGAACCACCTGGCCTCATAATATAATGTTAAGCTTTAACTTCAGTTTGAGTTTATTTGAATTTATTGAGACATCCTGGTTGTTGAAGAGGAGTAAAAATGCATCCTACAAATGTCTGAAAATGAATAAGCAGAAGCCTATTTTTAAATTTTTCATATTTTTAAAAAAGAAGACAAATATGCCATAAACAATCACTGTTAATTCCATTTTATAGAAACAATTAGCATTCAATCTCAACATTGGATTTTGCAGTTTTCCATGAACATTTTTTAAATTGAAGTTGAATAGACCTTTGCAAATCATTCCATATATTAACCCCAATGACAGAAATTCAAGGCTGCTTTACATTTTTTTCACATTTGTTCTTTTTTAATTTCATCTCCTTCAAAGTTATTTTTATTAAGAAAGATATTAAAAAAGAAAGGGGTATTATTATTTATTATTTTCTCATGTACCCCCTGGAGTATCTCCGGATACCCTAAAAGGTACATGTACCCCCATTTGAGAATAACCTGTTCAATAGAGATAAGCTATTTGGCTAACTGGACATGTTGTATTTATGTAGACTTAGCTATGGGACATCCTGCTGCTTTCAGGCTCTTATCGGGCATATTTAAACGGTCAGCAGACTCCACACAGCATGGCTGGCTTAATAAGGACTGCTTAAATACCCTATGAAACCAGATTTTAATGGTAGAATCTGGGTGTTGAACGGCTTCTGACACACTTAACTCAATCCAGTGGTTTGCATGATGTAAAGACATCTTTAATGTTGATCCTCCTTTGCCTGGAGAATGAGCTACAGTATAGGCCGATCTGACTTTGGAGGATATCAGTTCATTTTCAACCCTGTGAGGCGTGTTTGTGTCCACCAGAGGAATATTTTCAGCTATTTTAACCGGTTTGGCCACTGCCAGTCTGGAGCTGTGCAGGCATCGCACACAGATCTTAACATGAGCAGTTTAAATGTGGCAGCAACTGCTCAACAGTCTCCACAGGAACATAACACATTACCCGTAGCGGGAAAATGTGTGTGTGGGACAGATGGAGAAAGTGTGTACTCCCTTTTTTTTTTTTGGCATAAGGGTCAGACGGAGAGCAGAGGGCATCCCCTGCCAACAATCTGGACCTGCTGAGTGAGTCCATCCTCCGTCTGCCTCATTTGTATACAAGATGGGGTAAACATCAGGATTTAGACACTGATACTATTATAGATGACAGAGATATAACAGATCTTCCATTTCACGTTGTCTTCACATTGTACTGAAAAATGAAGAACTCAGAAAAGGTTATTTCCTCGTATCAGAATGATGAGCAACCTGGGTCCTTCTGCGTTTTCCTGCTATCTGCTGATCGACTGCAGCAGCAGTTGCTGAAACATATGAATAGAGTGCAAATGAAAGCGGCGGAGGGGAGGTCAGTTCAGGGTGAGCTGAACGGAAGAATGCATAATAGCCTTCTGGAAATGTAATAAAACTTATGGAAATGTTTGAGATATTTTCTCCTCCTTCGGTGGCTCCTGAAAGGTCGCAAACTGCAGAAAAGCTACAAACCCAGACGTTCACCAACATGTTTCTATGCAGACTGCATACCTGTTGAGTTCATTTCAAAACAAGATAGAGGTAGAGAATTTAGTTTAATTCTACTGCATTGTGTTTAAAACCTTGCAATACATCACCTTTAATAAAAGAGTGAGTCACATAGTTTACTGCTTACTAGAGACTGGTTTATTCTTTTGGGGCAAGTTTGGACTTTTTCATGCCTCCTGTTTGAACCGGGGCTACCACACTGCTGTTCTATGTTAAAATGATCAAATCTCTGATGTAACTTCTGTTTCTTGAGGTGTCTTTGAGGTTTTACCATAATCTGACTTCTGCAGGCGGTGTGTCAGGGCATTTCCACCATTTAGATACACTACATATCTTAAAATTGTTGAGCTGTACGGTAGCATAGATTCTTCTACATCATGCTTTCAGCACTGGTTGGGGAAAGGATCCCTTGGTTTTTTAAGGATTTGCATGAAGGGGGTCCTTGAGGAAAATGTGCTGTAAACCTCTTATCTGTGCCATTATATTGTACATGCGCCAAGAAAAATCGAACTTTGAAATAGGAGAACTACTTGTCACTTCTGTTCCCCAATGCTTCAGATGAGCTTGTACACGGAGGAAAACATCTTTGTATGTGAATGGATGTAAAACTACTGGGATTGAGACCTTTCGTGACAAATCTTGCAATGTTTCTATCTTCTGTCGTCTTCAAGGTGAAGATTGTGTAGACGTGCTGGTAAATGGAACAAAAGATGTTTGCTCGTGTTAATATTTTCCAACTCCCTGGCAGACACTGTTCTGCACCATGAATTAATGAGTGAAGAAGTAAACTGGTTCATGTGTCGGATAATGCAGGACGACTTAGTTTTCTAGCTAAACATGGAGCTGCATCATACTAGCAATCTTGGGTTGATCATATTTCTATCAAAACTCGTAATATGAACAAAATATGTACAAAATGTCGTAGTATGCCCCCCCATCTCCAACTTAGATGATGAATATTTATTGTCTGTACAGTATTCAGCTTCTTCCTGATGATTGAAGGAAACATGTCGAATGATGCTTTGCCATCTGGATATTTAGATGTTAGATGGAAGAACATATGGACACGCGCTCACGCAAACGGGAGCAAACACACACATGATTCGGCTCTGCAATCCACAAGCATATGGTTCTTTGAGATAGTCGAGACAGACTTGGTCATTCTGTTGGAGAGCACCGAGGGCCTCGGTTTTGTTAGAAGTGCTGCCAAACAAACTTCGCCACACACACTTACACACACACTCACACACACACACACACTCACACAGAAGCTGCTTTGCAACTTGTTTCAGTGCAAAGTGAGAGACATTAATTCCTGTTCCTGGAGGAGAGATGAGCAGAAAACAAAGATACCTGTGATGCGTGTTACCCCAGGCTCATTCAGGAATATTTAAAAGCTCGGCTCTGCTTTGTTCGTTACATGTCTCATTATGAAGATCACTCCAAGAATTGATTTTTTTTCTTGCATTATCTTTTCAGTTTCTAAAGTCCCTTTACTTTGGGGTGCTGCTGCTATCGCTTCGAGAGGAAAAACTCGACCCATCTTGCAGCTGCAAATTGAAATGCCTTCAGCTTAATGCAGTTCCTGATGAAAGGCTTTATTTAAACTCCAGCTTTTTGCTATTATTCCAGACAGTAATGTGATTTCCCTGTGAAAGATAATACAAGATTTCTGGCGGTTTGTTAGAATTAATTATGTGAATTAATCATGTTTTATGTTTGTGAATATAAGCCGGGCTTAGCTGTGATTCGCAGGCTTTTCTGTAGCTGCTGGGACAGATTTATTTCAGAGAATAAACCAGTTTTCCACAGTATCACCTCCAGCAGGGCTCTTTAAAACCCAGAACATCCCAACCAGTTTACACATTAGCAGTTTGTACTTTTCACCCTGAAAAATGTAGACAAGGAAAAATAGTCCTTTATTTTATTAACACTTACTTTACTCTGTTTAGTTTTTATAAATTTGAAGAAATTAATTTCACTTCAACTCTGCCATTGTTGTTAATGTTGGGCAAGGACACCACATGGGTGCACAGTACATCAACTCAATGTTTTACCTTCAGCCTTTACAATGTGATCCAAAGTACACTCACAGAGAGACATCACTGAAAATACATGAGGATAGTCAGATGGATGGAGACAGAGTAAAAAGAAAACAACAAGCCCCTCTTCTCTTTACATCCCCATTGACGTCATCATGACCCTTCAAAAACGTAGCCAACAAATTAGATTTCAAATCAAATTCAAGGGTTTTCACATGCTACTGACAATGAATTCTAGTAGAACAGGATATCAAGGACACACCAAGCCCAAGAAGTGCTGGTAGTCGAGATCTTTAAATTTCTTTTACAGTATTCAGCTGTAATTCAGTTGTTCTGCAGATTTGATGTCTAAGATCATATTGATGAGGTTTTAAATGTTTCCCTGGTCAAATGAAATGGATCTCCTCAACATCGAGTCAAGTTCTGCACAACTTCAGCATCAGTACAGAGTACGTTACAGCAGGGAAATGGTTAAATCCTGCAGGATTCTCCAGCCAAGGGCTGGAAATCCTTTATCATATAACAGCAGCAAAAACTATGAAGTAAATTTTTTTTCTTTTTAGAAGAAGAAAAAAGTTATCAACTTATAATGGATGACTTTTCGTTAAATTTTAATGGTCCCTCGGTGTAAAACTAAAACGAAGGGCAATGACTTTGGCAGAGGTTGTCCTCTGACAGTATATTAAAATATTGAACAAGACCAGTTTTTCCCTCACAATTTCACCATGTTCACACAGTTCCTGCATGAACACATGAACACTTTCACATTGTTTTTCATGTGTGATGCACAGATATGATGGGGATGTATTGCAACATTTTACAGCAAAAACTTAAAACCCTGGTGCATACAGTCTGATGCATTTAATTCTGCCCCCTAGTGGAAACAGTAAGCTTTATAATATTTCTGACATGTCACACAGTAATAAACCGTACAACCGTACAATTATTTTCTTCAGGTTGTAAAAGGGGCAAATAAGAGTTGAGATGATAGGAGAAAAAAACAGGAAAATAAGTCGGACTCCTTTTTAAAAGAAGCTTGTTTGGTAAAAGTCTTTGTTTGTAGCTCTGGAGGTCTTCAGGCTCAGATAACAGAAACACAATGCAGACCTCCAGGCTGGTTTTAACCTGTAAATCCAGAGCAGCCTTCAGGCCGATCGGCTATTCTTTCTGCTTAAACTGAGCTGTGACATATAACATGACCCATGGCCCCTCCTATGACTCCTGTTTATACCCCAAATACTCCTGTAACAAGCCTTTTGTGTGTTTTTTAGGAGAGTGAGGTGATTAATGCTGTCAGAGATCAACAGACCTGAACACTGAGCAGGTAAGGAGGATTGCCAACTTCTGTTTGCAGTTTATTCTGAAATCTTATCACACAAACACCTCTTCTTAGTTGGCTTTCTCCCAGCTTAGACATTATTGTTTTTTTCAACTTACTTCTCGCTCTTGGGAATGCCTTCATGTTTCCATTTTGTGTTGTTTGGTAGACTTTGGGTTCACAGGTGAACTTGAGGCTTCAGAATGAAGGTTATACTGCCTACACATATGTCAGGAAATCACTGACATGATCACCACATCTTGTTGCTCTTTATGTCTTTCTGTTTCTATAACATGCACTGTTTCCTTGGTCTTCCTCAGGAGACTGAAGAGGGACTTAAATAAATCACAAACTTTATGAGAAGGATAAAAAATGTCTCCCAGTTTCACATAAATGTCATTTTCAGGCTAAAACTGAATGTTGACGTGTCGACTGGGGCTTGATCTTATCTTCTGTCAGCCTCAAGTGGATGAGTCATAAAAATAAATCCTTTGTTTATACAAACACACAGACAGAATTGAAAACTGAAGCCAGATCAGTTGAAGCCTCAACATGTCCCAGCCTGAGCTGATAATGAGTCTGCATTTTGTCACTCAGCCGTCTTATTTTCGTCCCTATTTGCTTTTTATCTACTAATCTAATGGGTGCAGTTTGTTTTATATTTGCCAAGATTGTGCAAAACCCACTGAAACTTGATGACCCAAACTTGATGAAGCAAAGAAACATGTGTAAAGCTGCTTATCTGGAATTTAATTTATTCTCATGCTTTTTAAAAATAAGACATGTTTTTGGCAGAGTGTGCAATGTTCAGGTGGCCTGCGTGAATGCACGGGCCCAGCAGGTGTTGAAATTTTTTTAGATATAAATGAGTTGTGCATTTACGGTTTTATTTGCTCATAACTCAGATTCTTTAAAGAAAAAATCAGCAGTATTTTTTTTTAAATAACCAGGTTTTAATTCAAGATGTCTTCTGAAAAGTCTTCTGAATCTTGAGGATTTTTTGAGAGATCTGTCCACAAAAAATTAGTTTCTCTGCCCCTGTTGACTAGAAACATAACATGAAACCATTTGAAGCTTTAAAACTCAAAACGACTAACTTTGCCCCCATCTTAAGAATTTAAACAGTTTGTTTACTTTTAATGTTGATGGAAAATATGTGTTGAGAAGTAAAAGTATTAGTTTATAATTATGCTTTTTTTTCTTACTAGTTAACACGATTTCCAGAGGTTTAACATGATTTAACATTTTACTGAGTCACAATACTAAAGAGGCAGTATTAAAACTCATAAGCAATTTGCAATTTGATGAGCAAATAATAATGTTTGACATCATGTCTGCTATTAGTGCATGGCCACAAGATAGAAAACAATTTTAAAATCATTTTTGCATTCTTGGTGATAATGAATATATGTACAATACAATTGTGTTAGAGCAGGGAAACTGTAAAAAAAAAACTGCAGGATAGCATCCTTGGAAGACTGGAGTTTGACATCCCTCAGCAGGGGTGTCAAACATAAGGCCAGCAGGCCAAATCCGGCCTGGCAGAGGGTTTGCTCTGGCCTGCAGAATGAATTTTCTTTTTGTTTGATTTTTTTTTCTCACATTTTATCTATTTAATTTATCTAAATTATTCCTTGTACCTATTCTACTTGTTTAGTTTTGATGTTTTTGTTTGTATAATATCATTTTTAAGATTGCTCTGTTTTTGTACATGCAGCGTAATGCATGAAAAGTCTGTATGATTGATATGAGATTGATATGTTGCTGTTTTTTTTAATAGATGTAAGTTTTTATGAGGCGAGTCAGCTCAGGTGGCCAGGAATACTACACAGATTTGAACATGTATTTTAATGTAAAATATTTTCTAGATTTTAACAAACTATTCTAATCACAATGTACTTCTTTGTCCTAAAACAAGAGGATAAAGTTTTTGCTGCAAGTGGCCTCTGAACCAAACTAAATTTGACACCCCAGCTCTACATGATACATTAGTCCAGATTGAACCTCAGAGGATAGAAATATACTTCTTCTTATGACAGCAGGTTTAATTAATTACAAGTTTGGTACACCCTACCACTTAATACAGGATGTAACTTGAATATTTTAGCCAAAAGAAACAAATTCATGATTTTAGCTTCACACACACCTTTGGATGCATCACCTGTTATTCAGCAGTCCAGTATTGCATATTGTAGGATGCTTCCTTCCTTCCATTGATTTGCTACTGTCTGTGCAAACATAACCATGCCGAACACAATCTTCCTTCTTATTTACAATCACTGAAAACATTAGGAGGCAGCATTTCTTTTTCTCTGCTGTGTACCTAAAGACAAAAAGTTGCTGCATTGTTTGTTCTCATGTTCAATAATCAAATAAGAAATGATGCTCTCAGCAAAATCAGAGCAGAAAACACTGACCTCGTCAAAGCCACATCAGTCAAACTCCAGCCAGTGATTAATAAAGGTTTGGTAGAAACACATTGCAGAGTGCATGACAGAGCTTTTCCGTTAATCTTCGTCACCACTCAGCACGTCTGCTGCTGCTGGACTTTTACACCGTGCAGACTGGGTTTGCATGCGTGCAGCCAGCTGATTGTTGTGTTTGGGCTCCGTCCCAGAGCCGCATCGCTGCGTGAAATGTGAGGAGTGTGAGCTGGACTGGACTTTTGGCTTTTGCTGTTGCATACACACAAACACACACAGATGGCAAACATCA
Organism: Craterocephalus amniculus; assembly: GCA_036024015.1. NCBI lineage: Eukaryota > Metazoa > Chordata > Actinopteri > Atheriniformes > Atherinidae > Craterocephalus > Craterocephalus amniculus. The sequence goes on from JAVQJG010117283.1 coordinate 33,772, forward strand.
CCAGATTCCTGCCAGAGCTCAGCGTGTGTCCGTCTTTTTCGTTATATAATTGGATGCTTGAATGATATTGAGAGGACAAGGGGGAAGGAAGGAGTGATGGATGTAGGAAGATAAAGGATAAGGAGAGTTGTGGTTATAATCGGCAGAAAAGACCAGGAATGTGGAGAAAGTAGAAGTCGACTTGGGGAGAGTCAGGGCATGACAGACTGGGAAGGCGAAGTTGATGACTTGGAGCAGAGTTTTATCAGCTGCCAACTGGTGCTGCGGTGTGTTTATGTGTGTGTGTGGTATGACTGAATAGTCTCAGGATTGCTGCCAGTATTTTAGTGTGTAGATGTGTGTGTTTGGAGGGCGTAGATGAATAGAAGCTTGTGTGGTTTTGGTGTTTTTCTTTTCTGTGGAAGCCAGCAAAGTGTGGCCTCTGTCTTCATGCGCTTTCTTTCAGCAGCTCCAAGTTACTCTGGGTCTGAAGAAGAGGTAGAAAAGTTATCCAGCCATTTGTTTTGTACCACTGCTGCCCCAGCATCCTTGTTTTTCAATCCTTTTTTCTTACCATAAAAGTTTTTTTTTTTTTTTTATGTGGACATCTGGTTCCAGTTTTTATTCCTCCAACAAACATTTATTCAGCTGTGATGTTTCCATCACCCGAGCTGGGCTCAGTTATCACTGCAGCATGAAGAGGTCTCATTTACAAATAAGGTACATTATGCATTAAGTTCTTCCATTGTTACAGAGCATAAAGCAATATTTCAGTATATTCTTAGTCTGTTTAGGCATGTTTTTTATATAGTTAGACTAGATTGGCCAGATCAACTTCTGATCATCATTAAGGCTACAGTACATGTTTGATGTTTTTGGTTTTGTTCCACATAATACCGTTGTGGTGTGCTGTGCTGGAAGTGGGATAAAAATCACTTTGTTTGATTTCATGTGTGACATGGTCCTAAATACTGGTCACTACCCCAAACCCCCAATGGTGTACTGTAACACAAGATAGCTGATAACTGATGGTACTTTTTTCTGTTTAGTTATGTCAAATGTTAGTTAAATCGTGTCATTTTTTCCGTCTTACTTGCAGCTACTTCTTGCAGCTTTGCCTCAAAATTTCCTTAAGAAAACATAAAAGCCAACACATAATTTTGCCCCCTCTAGATTCCATATGAATCCTTGGGCATTGTTTTTTTTATTTTCTCTTATTAATATCACATCTACCCACGACCCAATTGGATTAAGCGGTTCAGAAAATAAATGAATGAATGAATGAATGAATGAATATCATATCTGAGACATCAATACTCATTTTTACCAAAGATGCACAGCTCAGAGCTGCAGGAGAATGTGCAGCTTACTTTTTTCTTCACCGACGTATGTGACTCCAAACTGTAATTTTTTACATTAAAGGCCTGAAATGAACAGCAATTAATTGCAAAAAAAGGAAACAGGTTGTCAGAATACATGTTGTTGGAGCAAATAAGAGGTTGCATAGGGCTGCAAGTCCCCACCTGGGGTCTGCATAGAGCACAAGTGGTCCCTTGAGGCTTTAACTTTACAAAGCTTGTTTACAATATCACAACATGCATTATTACTGGCAATTATATTATTTTATGTGTGGTATCAATTAGAAAAAGGTGAAATATCAATGTCAAAACAAAAATAGAATAAAAAGAGACTACAACAAAGATGAAAATACGACTGAGGTACTTCAGTTCTGGTTGTGTGGAAGATGTCCACATGTATATGTTCCAGTTTACTTATCTTTTAAATGTTCTCTACATTTTAGATTTTTAAGCTTTTCTGATTGTTTATTAATCCCAGAACAGTTTAGGCCCAGAATACATCTGTGAAATGTTCAGAGAATATAAACCTGCCAGAACTCTTAGATCCAAAGACTCAGGTCAGTTAGTCCTGACCAAAGTCCAGACCAAACATGGAGAAGGAGCTTTCAGATATTATGCCGCAAACAAGTGGAACAAACTGCCAGTAGAGATTCGTTTCGTTTCGTTTCTTTTATTTATTCTCTCTTTTTTCTTTTCCATGTTAGTGCATCCAATTCTAAACATTTCGTAATTACAGTAATTGAAATACAACAATTGTAATACATTCCATGC